>JANSJX010000106.1:0-80453 GCA_026168455.1 Theocolax elegans | reverse complement strand
AAGGAATTTTTGTAGGTTATTCTTTAATTACAAAAGGATATAGAATATGGATTCCTGATGAACATAAGATTGTTATATTAAGAGATGTAAAATTTCTAGAGAAATCACATAATATGTCAAAGGAACGTTAACGGAATACTTATAATTTACAAACGGATTTATCAAATGATCTAAATGATAGTAAACAAGACGAAAATTCGGGAATTGAGGTTAATGTTAATAGAAATAATAGTTCTAAAAATCAAGTAACTGATGATTGTCCTCGCGTATTACAAAGTTTTAATTCTGATGAAGAAGATAATTTTAGAGGATTTACTCAAGAGGAACAAAATGTTTTCCCTGTTAAACGTAATCGTGGTAGACCACGCAATACGACTCAAATGCCTAAACCTTCAGAAATAACAAGCGATCGAATATTAAGAAGTAATGCTAGTAAAGAAAGATCAGCATGTGCCTATCTAGGGGAAATTCCAATTAAAGAAGCACTTATAGGAAATGATTGTGAAGAATGGTTAGAAGTGATGGCAAATGAGGTCGAGGCAATTATTAAAAACAAAACTTGGCAGTTAGTTACTAAACCTAAAAATATTGAAGTAATAGGTAGTAGATTTATTTTACGAAACAAATTAGGTGCAAACAACATAATTGAAAAACGAAAGGCACGAATCGTGGTTAAAGGATATTCTCAAGTTTTTGGAAGAGATTGTCACGAAACATTCGCTCCTGTAGCACGTTTGGACTCAATACGAACAACTATAGCCCTGGCTGCAAGTAATAATATGAAAATCCGACAATATGACATTAGTAGTGCTTACTTGAACGGTAAACTTGAAGAGGAATTATATGAGCAAATCCACAGAACCTTTAATTTTGGGGAAGCGCGTAATATAGTAGTAAATAAGCAGACTTAGCAACATTATAACAACGGTTTCTGGTAAAAAAAGTAAGTCGATGAAGGGTCCTTATCATTTTTTTAAAGTTGTGCATTTATTATATAATTTCCGCAAACTACTCTCTGCTTTAATTGGAAGGATTTCCTTATAACAATTTCAGTTCATCATATATATCTCATCGTACAATTCTTATTTCGAAAGTATACCTGATTTCATAATTCGCAAAACTTATTTTAAATTATTATAATATTATACAGATATTTTAATCAATAACTCTTTAACTCTTAACGTTATAAATAATAACATAATTCATGTAACCATTATAAATTAACGTCTCATAATTTCCTTTTGACAGCTCATTCTTATAAATAGACTTTGATTTTCTAATATAATCTATTCATATTATTATAAGAAATATTTTATGATAATAATTAGTATATTTTTCATTATATTTACTAATAACTTTGTGTAAATTTATTAATTTGTGTGAGCATTAAATGTCCTTTAAGTATGTTTTTATTTCTATTTTTAAAAACTTTTTAAATACAAATTAAATTATTGAAAGGTTAATATTATGTATGTATATTTTCAGTGATACAAACATACGATAGTTTTGTAAATTTGAGATGCTTTATTGTATATATTATAAAATAAATGAAATTAGAAGGAACTTTTTATTTTAAAGTTAATTTAAGTTACAGTATATATATATATATATATATATATATATATATATATATATATATATATATATATATATATATATATATACATACATACATACATACGTAAATTATTTATATAACTAATTATTTGTCTGTTTTGCAACAATTTCATAACTAATTTTTAAATGGGATGTCGGACCCAGAAAATGGTCATTTTGTACTTTTTTTTATAAACAAATGAATAAAGTTTTTAAAAAACGCCGAACGTCAAGCCCTTAGGCATGTTTTAAATAATATACCCAATTTTTTCCGGATTTTTAAATCCATAATTTGACCACGATGTTTGGGTTGAAAGATTATGCTTTTTTTGACTAATAATTACCGACCAAACATTATTTACTTAAGTATTATTTAAGTAATGTTTCTTCATTGAAAAATCAAAACGTCAAGCCCTTCCTTATGTTTTTAGCTACCCGTATGAATTTTTTCAGATTTTTAATGCAATATTTTAGATATAATTTATAGGTTGAAAGGTGCAGATTCCTGTAATTTAGGTCCGATATCCCGTTAATTGTTACACTTTGAAAACTTCAACCGATACGATGAAATGGTTATCGAGAAATTCTGTGGTAAACCTATTTTGCTAAAACAGTGTGTCACAAATAATGTTGTAAAAGTTAGGTAAAATTAATAAATAACTGATAAATTGCTACATAGCATATTATTAATTATTTATAAAAAATTATTCTCTCTACTTTTAAAACAGTCATGCTTAAAAAATAGCTGAAAATGCAGTTGCAACAACCGACTTTACAGATATATTTATAAAACTGTATTTTTAGATGTAAGACATATAGATAATATATATAGAGGTATAATAATACAGGTAAAAAGCAGCAATATGTAATAATTTTCATTATTTTTTTATGTAGTTAAAAATTAAAAAAAAATTAAGTGTGTTTACTAAAATTTAATTAATTTATATGTTTTTTCAACAGTAACTGAATTTACAGCTATTTATCTGAAAATCTATTCACTTTTACTCTATAACATTATATGTACTATTGGTTGCTGGTTTTCTCTGTCTGTAGCTTGTAATTAACATGAGAACATTAAAAATCACTTAACATAGCTTTACCTACTATTGTCTTCAAACCTTAAAATATTTAGAAGTCCTTTTGATATAAATATTCCTTTGAGTGCCAATTGAGAATGTAAACCAACGCGTGGTTCAAGTATTATTTTATTTAAAAACATTAAAAAGAGAAATTTCTGTTTTAATAGATTTGGAGAAATTAATTTCGCACAAATGAATAATATTATAAATACTATTGTTTACTTATTGCTGTTAGAAATAGCAGGGCTAAAACTTATAAAATCAATTATAGTATGTATATTACCTTTCTGAAAATATGTGTCATTTATATAAACAGAAATACTTTTTGACTCCATATTGATTTCAGGTCTTTCTATATATATATATATATATATATATATCTTGTACTTCAATATTTAGGAGTTTGAAAATCTCATACTCAGTCTGCCTTTTTCTCGGAATAATAACACGTCAATAAACTACATAAAATCTTTAGAAGATTAACAAAGGCATTAAAAATGTATTTACTTTTAAAATAATTAAAAAAATCAAAGAGAATCATTAATATATTTCATATAATTAAAAGTAGATAAGACAAATTGAATAATTGTGACTCTATTGTATTATCTAATGAAATTAAGAAAATATCAATTGTTGGAAATAACAATTCTAAATTGACATTACTCATATTTTCGTTGAAAAAAATTAAAAATGTTAACGCAAAATATAAGAATAAAAATAACTTCCAATCTACCAAGCTGAAACAATTTTTATTTGATGATTTTTTTATGAGAATCAATATTTTCTTTTTTCGTAAATTACATGCTTTAAATTTTCGATACAATAATTATTACGGTAAGCATAAAAAAATAAACAATACGAATACAAAAGCAAACATTTTATCCTTCGTGCTTAACACTGTTTTGTTTTTATTATATTTTAGTAATTGCGGATAAAAAATTACACTTATATAATTGTAGATTTTCGTTTTTTTATTAATGAAATAATTTATTTTATGAAAGAAAATATTCCTGAATATTCATTACTTTAAAATTAGATTACTCTATACACATATTACGTATTTTTTTCGAAACAAAATACCTTTAGTAATTTTATTAATACCAATTAAAAAAATGCAGTGTAATATTTCTTTAAAAATTTTGTTTGTGATTTCAAGACCACTCCAATTAAATAAATTAAAAATTTGAAAAAATTAGCTTTGGTATCGATTCTCAGACTCTTCGAGTTAAAGTCGGATATATTTACTATTTGTGTCATTAGTCTAGGAGCTACCTATGGTCGTGTAGCACCTTCTATGTGTTCGTGGCTTCCACCTAACAGATACGACGTATTTAATCATGGATGAAATATTGAAAAATGGTCAGATAATTATTAACAATTCATTGCATAAAAATATAGACGATCGGGCACTTTTCCATACTACCGAGCGCATTCACAGTTGCAGTTAGTTAGGTTAGTGGAAGTAGGAGACTATAACCAGTCTCTCTGGTTAGTCGCTAATTAGTCCAGACAAATTAGACTGTTTTCAAACAAAATTTTAAGAGGCAGTTTTATTATTCAAAATTGTAGAGGACGATGTCAGGATATTGGGGTATATGTTTGCGGTTAGTCGCAGGTAGTGGAATGGTTCGCATATAACTTTGAAACCGTTACTCCCATTGAAAAAAGTAAAGAATACTTAATTATAGGTTTTTAAATTATCTCCATAGTTAACCTTATTACGGTCGATTTTATTGACAAGTTTTTGTGCAATAAACGAAAAACTGTCAATATCAGTCATTTTTTCAATTTTATATAATTTAATAATTACAGCTTCTAAATACTTTTAATATAGCAATTATTAAATGTATTCGTTGGCTTAAAAACAGGTATAAATTTTACCCCCAAAAATTCAGTAATTTTTAAACAATTCTATTTATTATGTAAGCAGAAATTTCCGGAAAATTTAATTTTCACATCGTACAGACATCCCGCATACTTCTGTTTCGGCTTAATTTCTCTTGAAGAGTTATACTACAACGTACTATAAATGAAAAGTTGATTTTTTAATCGCAATTTGTTTAAAAGTGACCTTGAAATTTAAGATATCTTAACAATTAAAAAGACCATTAAAAACTTTTTTATATCGATTCGACATATTGACCATTAAATTACTAGGATTTTTCTGTAAATTTTAAGCTGTTTCTGATTGTTATAGGATGCTCTGGGGCTGAGACAATTTTTTTTTTTTCAAGCAATAATTGTGACTTTGTTTATTTATATAAGGAGCTGAAATTTACAGATACTATAACTCAAGCGTTAAACTATCGGAATTGACAAAAAATTGCAATAAACTACAGTATTTCAATTATGTTATTAACGAAAGCGGCAGTGCGTTCTTTTTTACTACCGACGCATAAAGAAAAAAGTAGGGAGCGCACGTGCAGTACGCGTTTTGGACACGCGACAGAAGTTTATTCGTCCGTCAACTGCATTTTATATTTGAAAAAGCGGAAAAATTTGGTGATATTTCAGGATCTAATAATCCGATTTTCATGAATCTTTTTTTAATTTAATATAGCATACAAAAATATTAACAATGCCGTAGTTAAAGTTTAAAAAAATAATTTACGTAAGAAATATAATACACTTTATTGTTTATAATTATAGCAACGATAAATGTAGTTACCCTAAAAATCAAAATTATTAAATAAGTTAATGGTTAGTATGTCGATTTGATATAAAAAAGTTTTTCATTGTATTTTTAATTGTTAAGATATCTTAAATTTCAAGGGCTCTTTTAAACAAATTACGATTAAAAAATCAACTTTTCATATACAGTACGTTGTAGTACAACTCTTCAAGAGTAAAATAAGCCGAAACATAAGTATGTGGGATGTCTGTACGGTGTAAAAATTAAATTTTCCGGAAACGTCTTTTTATATAACAAATAGAATTATTTAAAAACTACTCAATATTTGGGAGTAAAATTTATACCTGTTTTTAAGCCAACAAAGATCTTTAATAATTCCTATATTAAAAGTATTTAGAAGCAATAATTATTAAATTATATAAAATTGAAATATGGGTTTATTGACAGTTTTTTGTTTATTGCAAAAAAAACTAATAGACAAAATCAAACGTAATAAGGCTAACTTTGTAGATAATTTAAAAGTCTATAATTAAGTATTCTTTACATTTTTTCAATGGAAGTAACGGTTTCAAAGTTATATGCTAAAAACCTGTTTTTCATACTTTCTCAAATTATTTAAAGAATGTTCCACCACCTGTAACTGACCGCAAACATACCCCAATATCCTGACACCGTCCCCTACAATTTTCAATAATTAAATTGCTTCTTAAAATTTTTGTTCATAATGACATTTTACATTTTCGAATACGAAACGTATAATTATTAGATTGCATATTTACTATATTTTTTATAACATTTGTTAAAATTGACTATATTTCTATTTGACTATTTGTGTGAATATATACTTACTAGTGTACACTTATAAGTGTTTTAAAGTTATTACGCTATTCGTTTATTATATTCTATTATTACGCTAGTCGTAATCAAGTTTTTTTGTCGTTTAATAGTTATAGTTTATATAATTATTTATTCAAGTAAAAATTTATGTGTGTCACTATAACAATAATCTGACATTTATACTATTAGATAAATTAAATGCTTAAAATAGAGGATTTCCATTGAAGGGGGACGGGCTGAACTCCAGCTGCTGTATTGTATGGTCACGTGGTAATACGTAGATGATAATCGTAATATTAATATCACATTCGAAAACGCACACATGCGTGCAAGGGGTATTGGTCACGGTGAAACACTTGTTTGTGACCTTTCCCCTATGTAGATCTTTGTTGCGGCTGAATCACTGTCTCACGTTTATTTTATATAAGAGTAAGTGCAAGTTATATGTGGCACTATCTAACTGAAAAAGTAAGAATAGAATACGTGAATTATTTTAATAGTAAAAACGATTGTAATAAAATTACTATCTTACATGGAAATATTGACATTGCTCTTTTCTACACAAATTTATTTTACACAATTTTTGTACATGAAATTATTCAAAACAAAATTATTTCAACACAAAATAAACTGTATTTATTTATCACTAATTTTGTACACAATATTTTTTAGATATTATTTTAATACATGTAAAGTATTTAAACATATTTATCAAAACTTTTTTAAATTGACTTCTTAATACTTTCCAAAAACGTTTCTACTTAATAATTCAATTTTGGACAAAAAAATCATAATGAATTAGCGAATATACGATGTATGATAAACGTAAAATCTATATTCTAACCAATCATATGCAATACATAATCCAAGAGCCAAATATCAAAAAACACTTTCCGCCAAACTGTAAAATTTCGTAAGTATGGTATAATTAATTACAATCACACTTTTACAATTACTATCTTACTTTATACAAAGTTACTGCAATAGAAAGAACTAAAATCAAAATGGAGTCGACAGGTATTTCAGTTGAAAAATAACGTAAATTTTTAGAATATTTTTCAACAATACAAGAGAAATAATATTAATATTCATTTGTGTAAAATTATTGAAGAACAATAATAAAGAGAAATTTCTGTTAATAAATTAGATACGGATTAGTTAATTTTGCACAAATGAATATTATTGCATATATTATTGTTTATTTATTTCTGTAAGATATGGCGGAGCTACAAATTATAAAACAAATTTTGTGTAGTATACTTTAATGAAAAATATGCGTTATTTTTCAACTGAAATATCCCTAGTAGAATTTTGAGCATAATTGAAACGGTTTTTAAGCCAGAAAATGACGAATTAGCAAAAAATGCTCAAAGTATGATCGTAATATGATCAAATTACAAATTTTGTCTAACCTTAAAATGCTCAATTTCTACTAGGGATTAGTCAATTCCATTATGATTTCAGTTCTTTCTAGTGCAGTAACTTTTTATAAAATGTGAGTGTAAATTGTATAGCGTAAATTGTTCATGATAATTAGATTTCTGCTACGGTATAAAATAGTTGCCAATTTCATTTTTATTTTAGTACTTCATATTCCAGAAACTTTGTAAAAAACATACATATAGTATAATATAAAAAAAAGACATCAAAAATCTGAGGGGTTAAATTAGCTGTCTATAATGGCTCTCGCGCTATACTTGCGTCAGGCGCTATCGCGCCTTTTGATATATATATATATATAATATACAATATATGCTAATAGTTATTTGTTAATAAAAAAATTTTTAAGTTATTTTTGCGTACACTGAGAGAAAGGAATATTTGTGAGAAAGAAATTGTGCATTTGTTACTAAAAATTTACATTGACTTGTAACAAAACATATATTTCTTTGATATTAACACGAAGTTCTTAACTATTAAGCTTTTAGATAATTTTAGAACTGCGTTTTTGTAAAGAAATAATTCTTAACAGTTAATGAATGCAATTTTGTATATAAAACGTTACGATAATATTTAATATTAAGGGGGTTTCATACTCAATTTTTGATGATTAAGTAACAAAAAAGTAGAACCGTATGTGAAAAAATAAGAGAAGAAGCGCCTTCGTTTATTGATAATCTAACTGTGTGCTGAATTTTAGATTAAAATATTATTGCGTTTTCGAGAAATGTTTTACCAAAAATATCAAATTTTTTCACCTCGTTGAGGTTAGGTTCACATTTTTGGTAAGACTTTTCTCAAAAACGCAATATAATTTTAATCTGAATTTCGGCACACAGTTATATTATCAATAAATGAAGGCGCCTCTTCTCTTACTTTTGCACATACTGTTTTATTTACAAATTTATTACTAATAATCGCTATTGCCGATAAGGTAGGGAGGATAAATATTGACTATGGCACCCGATTAACTCAATGTGCATATTATGTACATAAATATTATTGTACAAAAGAAAATTGTACATAAATAAAATTATATCAGATTAAATTAATATTATTAAGTAACGAAATAATGTGTATTAATAAATTATATCTCGGGCATTAACAGTTAATACTTGACTTTTGTAATTTTGAACACAAAATAGAAATGAATGAAAGTTTAACTGTTAAGAAACGTCAATTGACTCAAATATTCCTTTCTCTCAGTGTAGAAAAGATTGCGACAAATTACAGATATTGAACTTTTTAGATAACAATTTATAAGTGTAATTGAAATAACACCATAATTGAAAATTTTTATACCTTCGTATAGAAAGTGTTTTCGATATTTAACGATTATGGATTAATGTATTACATAAGATAATTGTTAAAATAAAAGAAACTAATGTAGTAAAATAATGTAGGGTACACTGAGAGAAAGGAATATTTGAGTCAATTGACGTTTCTTAACAGTTAAGATCTGATGACTTAAATAGGAGCAACTGAATATTTCTTTGCAGTCAAGTATTATTTGAGGCAGTTCTTAACAGTTAAACTTTCATTCATTTCTATTTTGTGTTCAAAATTACAAAAGTCAAGTATTAACTGTTAATGCCTGAGATATAATTTATTAATACACATTATTTAGTTACTTAATAATATTAATTTAATCTGATATAATTTTATTTATGTACAATTTTCTTTTGTACAATAATATTTATGTACATAATATGCACATTGAGTTAATCGGGTGCCATAGTCAATATTTATCCTCCCTACCTTATCGACAATAGCGAATATTAGTAATAAATTTGTAAATAAAACAGTATGTGCAAAAGTAAGAGAAGAGGCACCTTCATTTATTGATAATATAACTGTGTGCCGAAATTCAGAATTATATTGCGTTTTTGAGAAAAGTCTTACCAAAAATGTGAACCTAACCTCAACGAGGTGAAAAAATTTGATATTTTTGGTAAAACTTTTCTCGAAAACGCAATAATATTTTAATCTAAAGTTCAGCACACAGTTAGATTATCAATAAACGAAGGCGCTTCTTCTCTTATTTTTTCACATACGGTCCTACTTTTTTATTACTTAATCATCAAAAATTGAGTATGAAACCCCCTTAATATTAAATATTATCGTAACGTTTTATATAAAAGATTGCATTCATTAACTGTTAAGAATTATTTCTTTACAAAAACGCAGTTCTAAAATTATCTAAAAGCTTAATAGTTAAGAACTTCGTGTTAATATCAAAGAAATATATGTTTTGTTACAAGTTAATGTAAATTTTTGGTAACAAATGCACAATTTCTTTCTCACAAATATTCCTTTCTCTCATTGTAGAATATACGTGAAAAATGTAAAACTGTAATATCTTAAGAGTTGTTAATATGTCACTTCCATACTGATTTCAGTATTTTATATTGCACCAACTTACATTAATTAAATAATTCCAAGAAAATTCAGATCGGGCCAAACCCATACTTTTACCAAAATATACACCTTTTTGCAGATGTATTATAAAAATAAAAATTATTATTATATCATAAAAATAACAAATTAATTTCTAATTATTATCAGATAAAGAATAATACTTGATGATTTCTTACGATTTTAGCACTTTTATTGATGCTTATTAGTTATTTATTAGTAATAATAAATAACACAAAACATTATTTAAAAATAATAGTAATTTTTACGGAATAAATTAAAAAATAAAGTGCAAATGCAGTAAGTGTGTAACTAAAAAAAGAGGATAAAAGTGATTAAATATATTTTTATACATCAATTCAATTTTTTAGGTACTCCGCGTTTTTGAAGATTATATTTCTTGACAAGAATTTCTCTTACACTAAATCACTTGTAAAAAACTTTTAAGGTCTGTTCGTAGACTGGCACAATATATTTTATAAGTGAATTAGTAGTATCTGCATAATTGATTAATAAAATTAAAAAAAAAATTATTTTACAAAATATCACAAATAAATTATTAATATTTGTTTTTATTGTAATTTTGATAACTAATATAACGCAACATTATACTGAAAAATCATATTTGGATCTATAAGCAATAAATATGTTAGTCCTTTATAGCAGTTATACTATAATGCTAATAGCCTTTAAGAATGGATGAGAATTATAACTTATCCACTTGTAATTAACGTTGATTTTTCTTTAAATTATTTAACTTAATATAACTATCAGTCGATTATATCCCTCAAGGTTAAAATAAAAATCATTGTATATATTGTTACGTACGTAACATCGACGCGCGGATCGGCGCGTGTGTGAGAACGGTGTAGGATGACCGAAACGCGAAATATCATGACGAATGCAACTACATCAACAAATCGCGGACGGTGGCCTAGTGGTTAGGTCTCGTGACTGGAAACTCGCGGATCCTCGGTTCGAGTCCCGGCGTCTGATCAATTTTTTATTCGGTCCTCTCCTATCACCTTCTCCATACGCAACAATATGTGCAAAAGTTCATAACATATATGACCAAATGAATATTACACTTGCCAAAGAACTGACACATTAATTGTATAAAATTTTTAAAAAAGTTATTGAATAATTGTAAGGATAGAGAATAATAATTTAACCACTTAATTGTTTTTTTCTTAAATTATTTATTTCAATGTGACTATCAAACAGTCGTGTCGTCAAAATTGGAATAAAATTAAATATACATGTTAAAGTTCATAAAATTTCCAAATAAATTCCACACTTATCAAAAAACTGACACATTAGTATTATGTAGAAATGTTAAATAAATAAATAAATAGCTATAATGATAGAAAACAATAACTTATTCACTAAATGAAGATTTGTATTTTTTTAAAATCTTTGAAATCGTCGAATACATGCAAAAGTTCACATAAATTACTAAATGAATATTACGCTTGTCATTACTATATCATTCAATAATATACCTATATGTGTATTTCACAAAATTTTAAAATAAATTTTACTCTTGCCATGGAATTGATCACATATTAGTTTTATAAAAATGTAATTATGTATCGAATTGTTGTAGGAATGGAGAACTATATAAATCAACCACTTATATAAAACCTAAACGCGTTACAGTTATAAAACTTCTATATGATATTAATACTTGAAATATATATATATATATATATATATATATATATATAATATATATATGGGTGGTTCTCTGTGACATCGAAGATGAAAAAAATAAATATTGCTATAACTGTGGGAATATGTTTTAGAGGTATCCAGTAGTTCTCCTGAATTTTTTCAGATTTTTTCTGGGCCATTATTTTAAGTTACAGAGAGTCAAAGTTGACATTTTAGCACTTTTTTGCATTATATGCCCATTTTCATGAATTTTTAGCTCCCAGGGGATGCATTTTTCACTAAAAACATAAGTATGACTTTTTTTGTAAAATTTTCCGAACTTTTCATTAAAAATACTTTTAAAGACATAAATGTATGCTGTCACACTCTTGTAAGCCATTTAAACCTTAAATAGTGAAAATCAGCAATTCTGCTCCGGACTCTGGTAACCTAACACTGTCTAAAAGATGTCTTTTTATAGTCAGAAATTGCCTAAAAATTTCCAGTGTGGGTCTAAATCATTAAGATCACTTATGGTCAAAATATCCGGGAAAAGTGCCCGAAATATTAATAGAAATGTATATTTGTTGCCTTATAACGATGAATCTATTAGCATGATCATTGCAAAAAAATTTGTGCACTTACCTTGGAGTGGTAGAAAAGTATCTTCACTTGTTTCAGTATCCATCTAATCCCCTGTAACCTGCTAAAAATACAAATATTATTATACAAATGTAAAAAATTAATTTTTAAACATTTATAATGCTGAATTTTTAGTTTTACATCCCTTACAAGAATTATAATACTAATCTGAAGGATTACTATAAATATATAAACATCATTAATACAATAACTAAATATACGTATTTAATACAAAAGATATATAAATAAATCGGATATATAATTATAATGAATAATATGATAACGTGACAGTGACAAGTTTGTGAAATCTAAACAATGTATTGCTGAATAATAATAATAAAAATTAAAAAATTACGTATTTCACTTATACGCATTTTCTATTATCTATTATAATCTATATTTCGATATATACATATATAATAAATGTTATGTATGTTTGGTTTACGGAATTTGTACGTATTTCGATTCTACGTATTTATTTTTTTTACATACTGAAAAAATACAACATTACACTCAAGACCAACGATAGCAGTATCCAAGGGAGCGAAGCACGGCTCGCAAGTCGATTTTTGATCCGCTCCCTTGGGTCGATCGATAGATATGCCGGATTCTTGCAGCAGTACGTTTCCTTTTACATTGAATCTATGATAAATACGTAGTACAGTTCAATTTGCCATGTCGAAAATTCAACTAGTCATAATATGAGTATCAGTATGACACGTATTTAAAAATTTTATAGGAGTCAAATCAAATTTTTTTGCTCGGCTATTTGTCTCGAGTCTGAAACAAATGCGCATGCGTGATGTCGATAGTGGCGGCGGCGAAAGCATATTCTAGCTTGCCATGATCCGTGCGTACTGCCATCTAGCGTAAAATATTCTTTTAATAATGATAATAAAACTACTTTTAGTTTTATAAAACTATGCAAAACAAACAGTTAGATGCCCTTTATTAAATAATTATTTACTTCTATACAAAGTTTCAAGTCATTTTATTGATGCGTGTAAGAGAAAACCTTGTACAAAAATTTCATTATGTGGACGCCGTAGATAGTGTTTTTTATACAAGGTTTTCTCTTCAATGCATCAATATAATAAATAGAAACTTTGCACAGTGATACATAACTACAAAAGAAAGGGCACCCATCTTCTAGTTTGTCGAAATTCTTTATATTTATCTAGATTGAAGTATTTTTCAACCATACTATCACTCTATTGGCTCGGTCGGTAAAAATTAAGTATGACGGATCCAACTTACAGAGACCTACATCTTTCAACATAAGAATTATGTTGAAAATATTGAACTAAAAATCTGAAAAAAATTCATATGGGTACTTTAAAGCAAAAACGAGGGTATGACGTTTTGATTTTTTAAGAAAAAATAAATTTGTTAATAATTATTGAATAAACAATATTCGGTCGGTAATAATTGGTCTAAAAAGGCATGAATTTTCAACGCAAAACTGATAATTAAATTACATATTTAAAAGTACGAAAAAATTCGAGTATACTGTTTAAAACATGCCTAAGACAATGGCGTTCACGATTTTTTCAATAATTTATTCTTTTGTTTATAAAAAAATATTAAAAATTACCATTTTCTGAGTTCGACATCCCTTTAACAGTAAAGCTATAGTAAAATACACGCATTAAATAACTACTTGGCAGTAAATCTTGATTTCATAAATTAATGACAAAATTGAAATATAATTTCAAAAACTATAGAACATGGCAAAATTAACCAATCTTTAAACACAATACCACCTAAATAAAAGGATGTATTTGCTTTGGATAAGATTTGAATATAGTTACACTATGTAACATTTTACATTATGACACCGATCAATACAATTAATTGGACTTAAAAAGGTCTAACAACATGAATAAAATTATAGAAGAAGTAAAGACACCGAAAGAAGTGAGTATAAACTATTCTGCTGTAGCCAAGACTCATTTAATAAATGTTATTATTGTACAATAATGTAAATATTATTAAACAAAGAATTTTAATTACTTCATATTATCTTTTGTGTAAAAATCTGTACAGATTTTAATGTTCTTTATAGATACATTCTATTTAAAAATATAATTAAAAAAAATTATAAACTAATATCTGGTAATTAAAATATTATATATTGTAATCTGGTGAAAATCTAATCAGTTCCCTACTAAAAAAATTAGTTCGAATTTAGTACAAAATTAGTACTAAATTAAGTGCTAAATCAGAGAAGAATTGTTACTAAATTTACACTAAATTTACACTGAATTTGCACTAAATTTGTCCGAATTCACAGTTCTAAATTTACACTGAATTCATGCTAAATTTACGCTAGATTTATACTAAATTGGTACTAAATTTATACCAAAATCATACTAAATTTACACTAAATTCGTACTAAATTTATGCTAAATTCGTGCTTAATTTATGCTCAATATTTCCTTCATTTGTAATAAAGACATAAATAATGAGGTGTAAAAAATGTAAATATTATACATATATATTATTCTTTAATAAATATTTTGCTCTAAATCAGTGCCTAATTTACACTAAATTTACACTGAATTGATGCTAAATTTACACTTAATTCGCACTAAATTTACACTAAATTGGTACTAAATTTACACTAACTTCATACTAAATTAACACTAAATTCGTACTAAATTTATGCTAAATATTTCCTTCATTTGTATTACATACATAAATAATGAAGTGTAAAAAATGTAAATATTATACATATATTTTATTCTTTAATACATATTTCACCTTAAATCAGTATCTAATTTGCGCTGAATTCGTTTTTAATTCACGTTAAATTAGTATAAAATGCGTTCTTATATTTCGCTATTCTAACGTTACTTTAACACTAAATTTACACTAAATCTCTCCTAAATTTGTACTTAATTCTAACTGAATTAATATAAAATTTGTAGTGACTGTGTTCTATAACTGCACTAAACAACTTCGCTTTAAATATACAGGAAATCTACTCTACATTTATGCTAAATATATAGTTACTATGTTTTTTGTTCATTACTACTGTATTTGTAAAAAATATATATTTGGTGTAAAACCATCTTAAATTTTACTGACAAAGTTGCCTGATCTAAAGAATGAATTTTTTATAAAAAAAAATATACCTCTCCTGTTGGCTCAACTTTTCCCGAATTTGTAATGCACTTAATTTGCAGCATACTTAACTACAATTTTGACCAAAGCTCGGTCTGTATTTTTCATTATTCTTGAGCAATAAATTATAAAATTGGTAATACAAAAAATAAAATATATAGTGAATTATTATTCAAAAACTTATATTAAAGAGATGTCGGACTTAGATAATGATAATTTATTATATTTGTTTATAAACAAAAGAATTAGTTTTTAAGAAAAATCCTGAACTACATGCCCTGAGGCATGTTTTAAACAATATATTTAAATTTTTCCAGATTAATTATGATATTTACGTTGAAAGTTTATGCCTTTTTCACTAATAATTATCTGCCAAAAATTGTTTATTCAATTATTATTAAAAACATTATTTTTTCTTTAAAAATCAAAACGTCATGCCCTCGCTTTTGCTATAAAGCTACCGGTATGAATTTTGTTTAGATTTTTAATTTAATATTTTAAATATAATTTTGATGTTGAAAGGTGTAGATCCCTGTAATTTTTTGAAGAGTTATCAGTTATGCTGTTATAATCAACGACGATATTAGTCAAAGCTCCTCCATTTTAATATTCCTATTTGTATTGTAACTATTGTAAAATAAGCTATAGACTGTTCATATATATGGTTACGAACTAAATATTAAAGATTATAAACATTTAATTAACAAACAATTAATAAACATACCTTCATCATCCCCTTAAGTTAATATACTCTATTAAACTACAGGATCGTTCATTGTATACGTATTAATTAAAAAGTATTTCTTATATCATTTATTAATTTTTATTTACAAAATGTTTTCATTACAAAATTATAATATTTACACTAATAATGCTGCTTGTTTGGCACTGCACTAATATATTGTGCCGATTGAGTATTGATACAAACAGCAACGAATGCTATATCGTTTGTGTCAATGCATATTTTTTCATTATCAATTTTAACGACTTTTTTTATTTTCTGGCAATATGCAAATACATTTTCTGTATGAATTAAGTTACACAATGTTTTTTCGTTTCCGCCGAATTCATCAACAACAAATTCTATAATTTTGATAAACATCCCATTATTAATTTGGGCAAAGCAATTATTTGATCGATACGTTTGCCGCTTACATGATGCAAAAAGACAATTATCTTTAACCATTCGTTGATAGGATACAGTATTTTTTACATTCATTGCATCATTGCAAACGTTAGCTACTTCATCGTCAATGATAGAAGATTTTCCAAAATACCTATTTCTTTTTATTTTAATGGATTTAGTGGTATATCTGTCTCGTAATTCAGATACAAATTCAATCACTGGTGACTCTTCTTGGTGACATATAATATATGATTCTAAAATGGAAGAGCTAGTACTATATTCTATTCTTCTGCAAATTTGGTGTAATACCCCTTTAGCACTTTTAATCATGCGTACAATCTTCCCATTTCCGGATTCGAAAGGGTAACCATCGTGTGCCCAAAGCGGTCCCCAGTTGGCAACACTTTTAGTGAGATGTAACAATTGGTGTACATTGTATGTCATGGATTTTTGCGAGTACAATTCTTCTGTTTTACCAACGAAGTCTTTTAATAAAGCATCTGCATGTTGCAAATCTGATTCTGATATTGATTCACCCATTAATATGTACATAGATTGAACTAATAGTTCCCAATGTTGTAGATAGATTTCAAAGCCGGCTACAGTTTGTAAAATTGGCAGACTATAATACAAGAGCCAATTTTCCCACTCTCTGGACTTCCAAAATTTTTTTTCTCTTAAACTTCGAGATAATCGGCCAACTTGTATTGGAACTGCCACTTTTTTTAAAATCTTATCTATATTGGGAACTTGTTTTTTAAGAGAATATGGTTTACCCGTTTGGTCGAACCAATAGCGAGAAAATTGTCTACAAACACCTAAAAACACAGCGTGCATGGAATCAGGTACGAAGCCTTCAATTAAATCGAAACAATCCAGTTCAATTAAAGCCGATGTTTCCTTGACGCCAAATACTGATTGACCAACTGATAATCCTGTGTGCATGTGCCGCACGGTTTCAATAGCAGTCCTGTCTTTCGGAACAAAATCAAGAAGAGGATATTTTATGCACTTTCTTTTGTCATGCTTTACGGCTATGCCGGTATGGTAGCACCAATTGCAACCATAATATCCATTAAATTGTACCATACCTAGCATTGGCGCACGTGCTACAGAATCGACACAGCAACAAATTGGATACAATTTGATTTCTTTTATAACATTATCTATTTTACAAGCAATTTTTTCACCATTAATAGTATTAACTTTCTTCACAAAAGATTTCAAGAACATTTTCATATTTGGCTTATGTTTACCGAACCATAACGCACATTTAATAGATTCGTTAAATCTAACATCAATTGGAAGTTCATTTAAAACCATTTGAATAGGCCAAATAGAATAAGTGGAGCTTGTAAAAACTGGGGATCCATCGCTATTAAAAACACTCGTAACATATGAATCCTTTTCAGTTTCAGATAAAGAATTAACGAATTTTTTATACTCTAAACCATCATATATGTCTTTAAAATCTGCTTCTTTTAACTCCTGATTTACAAATAAAGTTTGGTAATATTTTCCATATTTTTCAATTAAATATTGTACTTCCTGTTTAAAATCGAGAATAACAAAATAATTAACAGAATTTCCTTTTACCGTGACATTAGAAGAACAAACTTGGCAAAAAATATTTCTTTCATCAGGCTCAAATTGTCTGAGATAAATATCACAATTGGGACACACAGCATGAAATTCAAATTTGTTATTCGATCTTAGAAATTTATCTATGTGGTATAATGTATTAGGTAGAATGTCTGAATTTGTAAAACTATTTATCATTTTACACAGTTTTTCCATTGCAGTAACTGGTAATGAAAATTGTGAGGCAAAAGCTTCAATTGCATACAGCATTTCACCTGAACTAACCACAAATTTGGCATCAACCGGTTTACCTAGATTACCACTACTTAAATTGTTCAATAATTCAGAAAATTTGTTTTCCTTTGTTGCGAACCAAAAATCTTCTTCTTCAGAACTTTCTACATCGTCAGTAATATAGCTTGATGAATTCGCTAATATTTCCACGCTAATACTTTCATCCTTAAATATATATTTTAATTATTAATTACGCAAGTTCAAAATAAAATTGCCATAATTTGAAAAATGCAAGCAAATTTTTCTGATTTTTTAACCATTTGTATAGAATTTACTTACAGATGAACATGTTCCCTCGTAATTACAGGCAGGTAATGTTCCAAACTCGTAATATTCCATACTATACTTATTGTCATTGAATTGATCTGATTTCTGATTAGAATAATTATCTGAATGCGTTGCAGCATCAGCAATATTATTAGAATTAGTTACTTCACTATGCTGAGGCTCTATAGCGGCTTGTATTTCAGACGATGACTGCTGACTGCCATCAGACATTTTAGCAATACTACAATCAGAAATTTTTCTATCCCTTTTGTACTGCATTATTTTATAAAATTCCTACAAACAAGAATCGTATTATGTAAGTAAAAAATAGAAACATTTTTATTCGTGAAAAATTTTAAATAACTTTTTTGAAAAAAATATATAATTCGTTCTTTAACTTACATTCATGTCATCTATATCACTATCGGAAATTTCATCATTTTTATCATAATACGATGATTTTGGGGGTCTTGCACCTTTTTCTAGATGTTTTTTATACCTTTTTCTTTGAGACATTTTTATCCTAGAAGAAATATATAACGATTATAAAAAATTCATTAATGTTACCTGATATGCAGTATTTCTTTACATCATTATAAATTCATGTAAGTAAATAAAATATTATTTTCAATTAATGTTTTGAAAATTTATTTTGAGATATTACAGAAATATTTGTCAGCATAAGTTATATATATATATATATATATATAAAACTTTAATGAGTCTGAGGTTTGAACCGTTCTGAATAATGACAATGAAAATGAATTTTCCAAATTATTCAAAATCAAATTTCAAGACTTAAAATGGCTAGAGTATCGTTCAAAACGTAAATGCTCGTTATAACTCAACATATTTTTGTGGAAACATAGGCAGGGGAGATATTTCTAGGAAAATAATATCTAGAAATAGCGAAATTACCCGTTTATCGACATTCTTTTTCGATTATGTCAAAAACCCCTATTTTTATATGCTTTCAAATAAAAAGCTAAATTTGTTTTACCACAAAAAGGGTACCCTGTGTTTTTTTTCATCCAGAATAAATATTGGGTATGGTTTCATGGCGAAATAGGACAAAAACAGCAAAATTCTCGTTTTTTGAAATTCTTTTTTCGAATACCTCAAAACCCCTATTTTTAAATGCTTGTAAATGAACAGCTAACTTTGTTGTAACTCAACAAGGGTTCCGTGCGATTTTTTTATCCGGAATAAATATTAAGGGTGGTTTTAACGAGGACAATAGACTAAAAATAATAAAATTCTCCTTTTTTGAACTTCTTTTTCGAATATCTCAAAAATCCCTCTTTCCAAAAGATTTTATATTGAAAGCTAAACTGGCTGTAACTCAACAAGGATGCCGTGTGATTTATTTTATCCGGAATAAGAATTAAGGGTGCCTTTATCGGGGACAATCGGCTAAAAATATCAAAATTCTCGTTTTTCGACATTCTTTTTCGAATATCTCAAAAACCTCTTTTTTAATTGCTTTGAAATTAAAACTAAAGTTGTTGTAATTCGACAAGGGTGACGTGTGATTTTTTTTATCCGGGATAGATATTAAGGCTGGTTTCGGGGGGTAAAATGGCGAAATTATCCGTTTTTCGATATTCATTTTTGATATTTCAGAAAGGCCTATTTTTAAATGCTTTAAGGGGACAAGCCTGGATTAAAACTTGGAAAAAATAATTCATTATTAATAATTAATAATTTATTATTTCATAAGTTAAGATATTTCTTAATTTTTTTAACAAATTGAATTATTAACATTTATTTAAAATTTTGCTTCCTCGTAGAGGAAGCTTTGAAATAGTAAAAATTTTGGATTTGCTAAAAACGTCTTAAAAGTGTATTTTGAGGTGTGTAGAGTCCAAATCACGTGTTTCTAGAAAATGTCTGTATGGATGTGTGTGTGAGTATATGAGATGGGTCTGAAGTTTGAACCGTTGCACCGCAACGATTTTTTCAAATTCTTCAAAATCGCATTTTAACTATCGAAACATCTAACATATACCTCAAAACACTAATTTTCATTAAAAAATAACATATATTTAACAAAAAAAATGTAGGGGACGTGTTTCTAAGAAAATTTAATACAGAAATAGCGAAATTCTCGCTTTTTTCGACCTTATAAATTCTTATCTAAAAAACACGTCTTTTTAAACGATTTAAATTGATAAGTTATACTTGTTATAACGCAACAAGGGTGCCCAATGAGTATTTTTATCCGGAATAAATATTAAGGGTGGTAGCCGGGGGTAAAATGGGCCGAAAATGCCGAAATTCTCGCTTTTTCGGACTTATAAATTCATATCTCCAAAACACGTGTTATTAAACGATTTAAATTGATAAGTTATGCTTCTAGTAATAGAACAAGGGTCCCCAAAGATTATTTTTATCCGGAATAAATATTAAGGGTGGTAGCCGGGGGTAAAATGGGCCGAAAATGCCGAAATTCTCACTTTTTCGAACTTATAAAATTCATATCTCCAAAACACGTGTTTTTAATCGCTTTAAATTTTTTGAGACATAAATTTTATAAGTTCGAAAAAGTGACAATTTCGGCATTTTCGACCCATCTTACCCCCGGCTACCCCCCTTAATATTTATTCCGGCTAAAAATACTCATTGGGCACCCTTCTTGTGTTGTAAGAAGTATAACTTATCAATTTAAAGCGTTTAAAACCACGTGTTTTTGAGATATGAATTTTATAAGTTCGGAAAAGTGAGAATTTCGACATTTTCGGCCCGTTTTACACCCGGCTACCCCCCTTAATATTTATTCCGGATAAAAATACTCATTGGGCACCCTTCTTGTATTACAACAAGTATAACTTATCAATTTAAATCGTTTAAAAACACGTGTTTTGGAGATATGAATTTATAAGTCCGAAAAAGCGAGAATTTCGGCATTTTCGACCCATCTTACCCCCGGCTACCCCCCTTAATATTTATTCCGGATAAAAATAATCTTTGGGGACACTTGTTCTATTACTAGAAGTATAACTTATAAATTTAAAGCGTTTAAAAACACGTGTTTTGGAGATATGAATTTATAAGTTCGAAAAAGTGAGAATTTCGGCATTTTCGGTCCATTTTACCCACGGCTACCCCCCTTAATATTTATTCCGGATAAAAATACTCATTGGGCACCCTTCTTGTATTATAACAAGTATAACTTATCAATTTAAAGCGTTTAAAACCACGTGTTTTTGAGATATGAATTTTATAAGTTCGAAAAAGTGAGAATTTCGACATTTTCGGCCCATTTTACCCCCGGCTACCCCCCTTAAGATTTATTCTGGATAAAAATACTCATTGGGCACCCTTGTTGTGCTATAGCAAGTATAACTTATCAATTTAAATTGTTTAAAAAGACGTGTCTTTGAGATACGAATTTATAAGTTCGAAAAAAGCGAGAATTTCGCTATTTCTGTATTAAATTTTCTTAGAAACACCTCCCCTACATTATTTTTGTTAAATATATGTTATTTTTTAATGAAAATTAGTTTTTTTGCGTTATATTTTAGGTGTTTTGATAGTTAAAATGCGATTTTGAAGAATGTGAAAAAATCGTTGCGGTGCAACGGTTCAAACTTCAGACCCATGTGTGTGAGTGTATGTGTGTGTGTGTGTTTGTACGTATACCGCCGTATTTCTGAAACTGCTACATCGATATCGCTCGCCTTGAGCACGTAGTTTTCTTTTCGATTTCCGAATTCGGGAAAAAAATTATTTTTGGATCTGTAGATTCGCTTTTGCTTAATAGCCAATTTTCGATTTTTTACAAATTTTTGAGTTATACTAGGTACATTATGTAGAGAATAAAAAATCTTTGTTCTCGATTCGGGTTTAATAAAATATCTCTATTAATTTTAAAGTTATTAAGAAAAAACGGATTTTTTTAAATTTGTTATAACTCTAAAAATAATTGGTTGATTAGGCTGAAAAAAATGGTGGCGGTAGAGAATGATAGATGCTATATGCTATAAAAATTTCAAGCACTTATATTTGTTGGTTTTTGATAAAAAAAATAAAAATTGAAAAAGTTGCGTTTTCTATGGCAAACGCTTTCGGGGACAAAAAGCTCTGAATCCACTTGAAATTTTGAAAAAAGATAGTCTTTATAGTAGTAATGATCTGTATATTTTTTGAACGAAAAATATTTGTCATTAACGAAGTAATTGAGCATTGAATATTTTTTAAAGAAATTTTTGATTGCCCATATCTCGGAAACTAATCGGCCAAATTAGTTGAAAAAAATCGTGATAATAGAAAATAATTGTGGTTATATATTGTAAAAATTTCAGAACATTTCGTCATGTGGTTTTTAAGATATTATTTTTTAAAACAAATATTTTAAGTACTGTTAGTAATTCTGCTTCATTCAAGTGGATTAGAATAATATTTAATAGTTAGTGTTATAATTTCAACCTATTCGATGAAAAAGTTCCTAAAATATCCTGCGGTAAGTGCATAATGGTAAAAAGTCATAGTATGCAGAGTCATAAATTGATTAACACAGTTATGTGGCTAATAAATTAGCTAAAAAAATTTAAATAAAAGTTTATAATAATATAATTTGTTTAAAAAATTTGTAAATGTTTTAACTAGTTGAGTGAGGAGTGAAATTCTTGTTTTTTAGCATTTTTTTTATATCACAAAATAGCATTATTTTAACCCTTTATATTGACAACCTCAATTAATTATAACACAACTCTATCAGAAGTATTTATATGGTCATTTATTATGAAAAATGTAGCCATTTTAAATACATTAAAATCATCATAAAATAGATTTGAAACAATACTATGTGAATTATAGAGTTCGGTACGTTTAAGTAATATATAATCATTTCTGACATCGATGTTGATATATTTCAGGGCACCCTTGTTGTGTTACAACAAGTTTAACTTAGCAATTTAAAGCATTTCAAAATATACTGAAAGATTTATCATCTTTGAAGGAAGCGTAAAGAATATTGTACTAATAGTATAAGCTAAATTACATGATTTAACCATTTGCGATGCGGAGCATAGAAATTAAATATTGATCTGTGCAGTATATATGATCTGCGGTAATAAAAATATTAAACAAAAATAAATGTATATGTAACAACCGTCAATTAAACGTAATGCTATATTTTTATGCAAAGTTAAAGAAAACTGTTTTTAGTAAAGTATCCATACTATATAGCAAGTGCTTAAATTTCCACTCTTTGCATTATACTTTACACAACATGTAAATCATATAATAATTTTAGTTTACATTTAATTGATAGTTTTTAATCGTAAATGAATTCTTGCTTGTTATTTTTATTATCCTTGATTAGATACAGGGTAAAGAATCAATATAATTCCTTTCCATGCTTCGCTTTGCAAATGATGTGACCATGTCATTGAGCTTAAAGTGTTATTATATGAGTCTTTACACTAGCTTCATAAATAATAAATCTTTCAGTACAAATTGGAAGCTTGTATATATATAGTTGTATTCCACAAACTGCACTGAACAAACAAGTTGACGGAACATGACAGATGTTTGGCTTACACGCCACTGAGACTACTCACAAACTTTATTATAAAATCATGTGCCATGCTATCGTCGCTTTATTTGTTCAGGGCAGTTTGAAAAATACAACTAACATTGTATAAGATTTCAATTCGTACCACAAGATTTATTATCTACGAAGTTAGTATAAAGAATAATATAATAATATTGCAAGAGTTGTACAATTCTGTAGAATTGTCAATAATTGTATGCGTATATGTAATTTGAAATAAATTTTCATTTACATGTACATTGTAATTTAACAATTACAAATATTTAGTGGGCACAAAAATAAAATTGGCTTAATAAATAAATAAATACAGCCAAATAATAACCTATAAATGCAAACATTCAATGTACATTGTACCTATTTTTTTAAAATATTTAAATTACAATTTATTTACAAAATAGTAATTAATAACTTACCAATTTGTTTTTCACTTTGTAATAAAATAATATTTGTTTCCTTGTCTATTGAAATCGTTGATTTTCTACTCCTTTATTCCCACTCTTTTTAATACACCTGACCGAATCACATTGTAATTTGTACAGTTGACGACGCACATGTGTATTTATACATATTTTACATCTATAACTACAGCTATGCAGAGTGTTAACTGCGTGTATTAACATCCCTGGACTGATATATTCTTAAGCAGAACAGATTATTGAGTTTATAAAATAGATATAATTATTATTTTCGTGCACTTCATTAAGTCTGAGCAGAATGACGATATTTTCAGCGGAGTGCGCAACTAGTGTTGATGTATGACAACAGGCACATGTTTATTGTTTCCTATGATTGTAGAACGATTCGGGGACACACTCAGAAAGTCGGAACTCGGAAAACTTTAGGGAAATTGCACAAAAGCGCCTTACGCTGCGCTGCGCTCTCGTGTGCCGTGTTTTGCTGACACGATAGACTACGATATTTCGACAAATGAGCCAATCACACTTGCAGCGCAACTTGGCGGTTATGTAAAATCGCCCATAACCGCACACACCGAGTTACAGAGAAAAACGAGTTGTAGATCGGCTAACCTTTATCGTACCGTACCCTTGGCGAATAAGTGTCTTGTATGTGACAAATTTTATTTAATTTACATTGTTAATATTATGTAAACAATTAAGTAAGTGCCGCTATGGATTCTAATATTAGTCACGCTCTAATTTATAACGTTGATGAAGATAAACTTGATGCAATTCATGTTGACAAATTTTTTCAAGAGTTTGAAAACGCAGCCGATTTCAAACAATGCTCTGCTTATTTTGTTCGAACAAAGGAAAAAAGCTACGCCACGGTGGAGATTCTGGCACTAGGAGGTATATATTGGATTACTTACAATAAATATCCTTTTTATAATCCTTTTGTGACAATAAGTTTAAAACAAATTTTATTTTAATTTTTATATATCTTTTAGATAACAAATCAATAAATGAAGCTTTAGAAAAGAGCAAGAATAATGTAATGTCCCATGCTTTAGTAAAATTTGTTGATACAAACAAAATGTCAGTAATAAATGTCTCAGAGATAAAAGAATATGGTGAGAACAAACCTAAACATATAAAACAATTTTTCAAAAACAAACAGTACTCGGGTAGACTTGATAAAAACGACAGTTTTAATAGTATTCTTATTTTAGCCCTAGGAGGTGAGTTTATTTATTATTTTGTCAAATAATGTTATAAAAATGTATTAATAGTTTTTCTGTTATTATTTTGGTTTAAGAGTATGAAGAATTGTGTAACACCTTGGAATCGATGACAGAAAAAAATAAAGTGACCCATGCGTTGGTAAGATTCATTTTTGATGGCAGCTTACAAGTAATCAGTGTTGATACAATTACTCAGTTTGCATCGAAGACACCCCAGCGTATTAATGATTATATTGAGGATAACATTTATACTTGTACAGTAGACGCTGCTCAAGGAATCCAGGATATTCAAATTTTGAATTTGGGGGGTACGTATTACTGTTATTAATACTGACCTTTATTAGCTTTTACTTTTGATTTAAAATCTAATGTTATTTTCAGCATTTGATGCTTGTGCAATATTAATTGACACATACAATACAATTGAATATGCAATTGTTAGATTTGTGAAGGATGATGTAATTGAAATTATTAGTATTGATGACATAGATGAATTTAAAAGAAATAAGCCAGACCACGATAAAGATTTTAAAAGCGGGATGTTGTATGCTGCATTGCACAAAACTAAGAATCGTTTTGTTGCAGTGGAGATTTTCGCATTAGGGCGTAAGTAACTGTTTTCGATAAAATTTATATTTAAGTAAAAAATATTTATTGAATAGCTGAATGATAAACATATAGTTAATGTAGAATTTATTATTTTCTGCTTCAATTAATCCTGTCTTCTTTACTGTCATTGTTTTTCAAACTATATAAAAAAATTTGAAAATTCTTAATACTTGAAGAATATGAAACAAATTTTTTAGTAATTAAATCTAATTTAAAATAACTTAAAAATATGCTCTAATTGTATAAAAAATATTGCATTGAAAGTGGTTTATTTTGTTAATTGTCAACAAATATGTAATTATGAACCAAAAAGAAAGTAACTGGATTAATATTGTCTAAATTAGTAACTTCTTAAAGTTATAATGAATTTAATCTGATTTTTTAAAGAAATCTCACGAGTTATTGCCTGTTTTTTTATTTTTATCATATTTTTATTTACTTACAGATTTGAAAATTCTTCAATTCATTAAAACTAATAAACAAAAAAGATTTATAAAAACAAAATTTGATAATTCCACCATAAAATCTTTTGAATATTCTTTTACTAACGATAACAATGGTAACAGTAGTAACGGCAACGGTACAAGTGATGAAGAAAAATCAGATGGTCAAGATGAAAACAAAAATAAATCAAACGATGTGAATAAGGTAAACAGCAAAATTATTTGAAACGTCTTTGTATGTCTGGTAAAATAATAATTGTAACGATAAATATTTTTATTACTTTGGGTGAATTTTTTGGATGACTACGTAAGATAAATAGTTTTGAAGATTTGTAAATTAAAAGTTTTTGGACTTTTATTAGTTCTTTATACATCAGCATCGGGTTGTGCAATTTTAAATTAAAACATCTTGTTTTCATTCCTTTATAAGTAGTTTTTAAATCACTGTCATTAAATGTCAAAATATGCAAAAATGTGTCAAATTGTTATATCAAAAAATACAATACTAGAGTAGCAAAATAAGAATTTATATTTTTGCATTCCAGTCAACACATTTTGTTGTAATCCTGACGCATCAAATAATTTTTGTATATTTTTTCAAATTCTATCATAAATCCTCACAATTAGGCACATTTAGCGATTTTTACTAGGGTTTATAAATCATCATGTCTTTGTAATAAAATAGGTACAAGAAACAAATGATACATCTAGAAGTGATGTTTTAAGTGATGAAGAAAGTTCACCAAATTTAAATAGTAGAAAGAAAAAAAAATTAAATAATAGAAATAAGGTACGGAAATCAAATGATGCACTTAGTAGTGATGAAGATAATAATGTTACCAGTGACGAAGATAGTTCACCAAATTTTAGATGTAAAAATAAAAAAAAATTAAACAAAAACAATAAGGTACAACGCCAAAAATTTTTTTTAATTTTATTAACATTTATTAATCTTTATTTCTCTTTTTAATAAAATAAATGACTCTCACAAACAATCAGTTGAAAAAAGCAGATGGCACACCTGAAGAACGTAGACAAAACTTGAAACGAAAACAAGAAGTTTTGAAAAATAAAAAAATGTTAAAAGTTAACAAAGTCAACGTATTTACTACGAATGCCAAAGATAAAGAAATTAATACTGTAGAACTTAAACTCCAAAAAATGCGCAACAAAGAAATACAAAGTGAAAAAGGACTGTCACGTACAACTTCTACACCCAACAGGATTCCTCTAAAACCGAAATCCTTGTTTCCCGCAGGTAAGCATTGGAAACGTTTTGAAATAAAAATATATATAGTGGCTAAAAAACCAAATTATTTTAAAATTACTACATTTTTAAATACTAATATAATTATTCTAATAAAAAATGGTTAGGTGATGTCATAGAAAATGAAACTTCGGACAATACACCTGATTTCTCTTTGTCGATCGATGTTGAACACGATCAAATAAAGGAAGGTACAAACAAAGTAAAAAAACGTAGACATACTGGAAGGAGTCGTAGGCCATACGACAAGTCTAGAATAAAGAAGTCTAGTCATTCACGTCATAGATATATACCAGGGAAAGACGAAGACGAATTCGATAACTTGTATTGGTCCGATTCGGATATCGGAGAAACCGATGACCTACTCATTTTTGAGGAGTGGGAACACGTCGATGAAAAAAATAATAAGGTATTAGTCTGAATATATATATATATATATATACACTAGGGGATCTTCACCCCCCTGTGCGATTTGCGCGCCAACCCCCCACTTTTGAAAAAGGACTAACTCTCACATACACAAACACCCACAATCACACCCAGACCACATACACGTACACACATACACACGCA
The DNA here is from genome assembly GCA_026168455.1 of Theocolax elegans. Classification (NCBI taxonomy): domain Eukaryota; kingdom Metazoa; phylum Arthropoda; class Insecta; order Hymenoptera; family Cerocephalidae; genus Theocolax; species Theocolax elegans. Next base: position 51,674 of record JANSJX010000106.1, on the reverse strand, counting down.
TCCAGAAACACGCACACACACAACCCACGCACACACACGCAGATACACACACAAAGACACACACACGCACACACAGATACACACCAAGGCGTACACACACACAAGTTTTTTATAGTTCGAATAATGATTTAAGCTTTCCTGATTTATCAATTTCCTGTACAATGTACTTTTTTAGGAGACAGGAATGATTCACCTCGGATGGGGAATATCCATTCCGAGACAATCTTGGAGAATGATTAAAAAAAGTAAGACTCCGTCAAAATTTATTAAAAATTTAGCAAGACCAATGTGGGGAGAAAAAATTATTGAAAGGTTTCTGACAAAAAGGAGTAACATGAAGGAAGTTACTAACAACCCAAGAAAAGTTGTTACCCCTACTAAAATGAAGGCCATTGATCGTAAATTTTGATTTACTTATTTATGTATAGTTATTAATTTTCTTAGTAGAAACTAAAACTTTTAAAGCATTAAGAGGGCGTCGAAATTATTTAAAAACTTGAAATTTCGTGTTACAATTTTACCGAATATTCCGTAATTACATAAATATCAATTTTGTTAATAAGTCGTCAATAGATATTATAACAAGTAACATTTCCATCAAACGAAGTGTTACTTGTAATATCTATGGATATCCGCTCATAATTTTGTATTCAAAATGATTGCTAATAAAATAATCACGGAATATTCGGTAACATTTGAACGCGAAAATTAAATTTTTTAAATGACTTCGACCTCCCATAGGTACTTTTTAAAAATGACCAAGAAGGACCTACTTAACCATTAACTACCTATTTTTAATCTCAAATCAATAGAAATGATTTATTTCCTACTACAGTTATTTTTTTATTCATTTATGTATGATACAACTTTACAAATAAAGTAACACATTTTTGCAAGTAAAGTAAATTACAATTTGTCTCTTTTTTTCAGAATGTTTAAGATACTGGATAAGAGTGTACCATGAAGAATGGTTAGAAAAGGAATCGATTGACGAGATAGCATGCCAAGTGAGACCAAGTTTGTCAGACGAAATTGCCTATCAAATTAGCCAATTTGAGAAAGCACAAGCTGCAAAGGATAAATAAAAAAAACATATATAACACCTTTCCCGAGATCTTCGCCGTTTTTACAATTTTATATTATGATATTTTATTTTATAATTTCATTAAGAAAAGAATTAGATTACAAAATGTTATTTTATTTATAATTTCTTATAAAAAAATTTATAAATAAATGTGTTGAAATTAAATGTGTTCGAAATTATATAAGAATTATGATTACCTTGAATATTTTTCATCATAAAAATTCATATAAATTACAGAGGGGATTAATTTGTACGTTTTAGCTGTCGACATACTTCTCGCTTCTGAGATAAAAAAATAATTTTCCAAAAACTTGACAAAAGTTTATTTTTGCAAATCTCGAAACAGTAGAAGGTTAACTTAAATAAATTGCAAGACTAACTTGTAACTAGATGATAGATTGACTCTTAATTGACTTTTATTTTATACTAAAATCAAAAATTTAATGTTCATAGCAATATTAGGCTAGGTGAAAGCATATAATTGTGTAAAATAAATATAAATTTAGCACTGATTCAGTACTAATTTATAACAAATATGTTTACAGCGCAGTTAGCACGCAGTCACTACAAATTTTGTATTAATTCACTTAAAGTTAAGTACAAATTTAGGGGAGATTTAGCGTAAATTTAGTGCAAATCTAAAGTTAAAATATCGTTAAATTAGCGAAATATCAGAACGCATTTTATACTAATTTAACATGAATTAAAAACAAATTCAGGGCAAATTAGGTACTGATTTAGGGTGAAATATATATTAAAAAATAATATAATATATAATATTTACATTTTTTACACTTTATTATTTATGTATGTAATTCAAATGAAGGAAATATTTAGCATGCATTTAGCACGAATTTAACATACATTTATTACGAATTTTGTGTAAATTTAGTACAAATTTGGTGTAAATTTAGTACGCATTTGGTGTAAATTTAGTATCAATTTAGTGTAGATTTAGTGCGAATTAAGTGTAAATTTAGCATCAATTCAGTGTAAATTAGGCACTGAGTTAGAGCAAAATATTTATTAAAGAATAATATATATGTATAATATTTACATTTTTTACACGTCATTATTTATGTCTGTAATACAAATGAAGGAAATATTTAGCATAAATTAAGCACGAATTTAGCATAAATTTAGTACGAATTTAGTGTAAATTTAGTATGAATTTGGTGTACATTTAGAACCAATTTAGTGTAAATCTAGCGTAAATTTAGCATGAATTCCGTGTAAATTTAGAACTGTGAATTCGGACTAATTTAGTGCAAATTCAGTGCAAATTTAGTATAAATTTAGTCATAATTCTTTACTGATTTGGCACTAAATTTAGTACTAATTTTGTACTAAATTCGAACTAATTTTTTTAGTAGGGTTGGAAAAACGGAGATATCGAACCTTCAAATAACAACTAACTTTGCTTTCTAAACGTTTACTAAAAAAATTAATTTTTATATTTTTAGATTGTGCATGTCAATAGAATATATTAATATTTTTGTTCAAAAAGTAATCGATTTTCTACTAAAAATTAGAGAAAATAAAGAAAAGCATAGTTTTAGGCTTTAACATTGGTCATAAAGAATTTTAATTACTTAATATTATCTTTTGTGTAAAAATTGTAATGTACTTTGTACATACATAGTATACAAAAATATAAATATAAATAATATTTAATTAGCTTTAAGATATACCAGCAGCAGTGATTGGTGTGTACCATAACCTCTGTCCTCATATTCTATAAAACCATTTAGTGTACCATAATTGGAAGTTGTACCAAAGAAATATTATTATTTTCTTGAATCAATATAGTATACTAAGAAAATTATGTTAGTAAAATTGTATATCAGATAATATTTAAACTTCAGTTTTTTTATAGAGTATCAGGATCTAATAAAAAAAATAAAAAAATTTAGTATCATAAAATAAAAGTATAAAGCTAAATCATACTTTTATGATAAATTAAAGTAATAATTTTAATACCTTGTGTACTAAATCAATTGTGAGTGAGTTAAAGGATGTTAAAGGTTCATTAGTATCTGTACAATTAATTCTAAACGACCAGTTTTATTATCTAAATATGGTACATCTATCATTAAATTTGTATCGCTAGTTACTAAAGTTAAGGGTACAACTTGTTGCTTAAAATTTTGATAGATACATACAAAAACTTAATTCGATACTTTTTAGGCACAACCGTTACCGAATAAGAGTCTCCAAAATCCTGCTTTATAGCAAGTGCTAAGAGGATGACATTGTGAACACTTGTTTTCAATTATAATTCCTATTTTGATTAACATTCAGCATTTTAAAATTTGTATTATTTATATCGCAATTTCTAATTATTATGGTAATATTATATAAACCTGCTAACGATTCTACAATTTGTTAAATTTTATTACATAAAAGTTACAGGTTTTCCAAATAAAAACCAAGAATTATTATGTACAACTAGATTGGAAGAACGCGGAACGACGAACCAACAGCATCTAATTATACGTACTACTACATTGTTTGTTAAAATTTATACTCTAAATTTAAGGTAAATACTATTTTGTTTATAACGACTTTTTATACTCCGTTAACAATTCTTCAGTCACTTAATAATATTTTCTTTACGGCTGTCTCAAATCTCAACTTTCGTCACATACTTCACGGAGTTTACATAGCTTCCGACTTGTCTTCTTATATCGTTAGTGCACACTGGCACGTATATCGCACTGTTCAGTAGTCATTCGTCTCGCCCAAGGATCGAAGCAAAATGAGAATATACTCTTTCTCACTCTCTCTCCCTCTTTATATATATGTATATATGGGTCATTCAATACTTTTTGTAAATCGGTCCGGGGGGGGGGGGGGGTCAACCAATCGGGCTAAAAATTTAGTGTGTTACTATACTATAAAAAAAAGTAAGTGACCAAAATTGTAGCCTTCTAAATCAATTAAGAACGTAGGTGTGCGATTTTAAACATTCAAAAATAGGCTATTTTTCATCATTTTTTAACAATTTTCAAAGTAGCACCAAAACGAGAAATTAGTATTTTTTTATCCAGTCTAGAGCAAAGTCTTTGTATAGCTATAGACTTTAAATCTAGCTATATAGAATACAATTATTTGTGAACAAAAATCTTGACACAACTTAATATTATCTTTTGTGTAAAAATTGTAATGTACTTTGTACATACATAGTATACAAAAATATAAATATAAATAATATTTAATTAGCTTTAAGATATACCAGCAGCAGTGATTGGTGTGTACCATAACCTCTGTCCTCATATTCTATAAAACCATTTAGTGTACCATAATTGGAAGTTGTACCAAAGAAATATTATTATTTTCTTGAATCAATATAGTATACTAAGAAAATTATGTTAGTAAAATTGTATATCAGATAATATTTAAACTTCAGTTTTTTTATAGAGTATCAGGATCTAATAAAAAAATAAAAAAATTTAGTATCATAAATAAAAGTATAAAGCTAAATCATACTTTTATGATAAATTAAAGTAATAATTTTAATACCTTGTGTACTAAATCAATTGTGAGTGAGTTAAAGGATGTTAAAGGTCATTAGTATCTGTACAATTAATTCTAAACGACCAGTTTTATTATCTAAATATGGTACATCTATCATTAAATTTGTATCGCTAGTTACTAAAGTTAAGGGTACAACTTGTTGCTTAAAATTTTGATAGATACATACAAAACTTAATTCGATACTTTTTAGGCACAACCGTTACCGAATAAGAGTCTCCAAAATCCTGCTTTATAGCAAGTGCTAAGAGGATGACATTGTGAACACTTGTTTTCAATTATAATTCCTATTTTGATTAACATTCAGCATTTTAAAATTTGTATTATTTATATCGCAATTTCTAATTATTATGGTAATATTATATAAACCTGCTAACGATTCTACAATTTGTTAAATTTTATTACATAAAAGTTACAGGTTTTCCAAATAAAAACCAAGAATTATTATGTACAACTAGATTGGAAGAACGCGGAACGACGAACCAACAGCATCTAATTATACGTACTACTACATTGTTTGTTAAAATTTATACTCTAAATTTAAGGTAAATACTATTTTGTTTATAACGACTTTTTATACTCCGTTAACAATTCTTCAGTCACTTAATAATATTTTCTTTACGGCTGTCTCAAATCTCAACTTTCGTCACATACTTCACGGAGTTTACATAGCTTCCGACTTGTCTTCTTATATCGTTAGTGCACACTGGCACGTATATCGCACTGTTCAGTAGTCATTCGTCTCGCCCAAGGATCGAAGCAAAATGAGAATATACTCTTTCTCACTCTCTCTCCCTCTTTATATATATGTATATATGGGTCATTCAATACTTTTTTGTAAATCGGTCCGGGGGGGGGGGGGGGGGTCAACCAATCGGGCTAAAAATTTAGTGTGTTACTATACTATAAAAAAAAGTAAGTGACCAAAATTGTAGCCTTCTAAATCAATTAAGAACGTAGGTGTGCGATTTTAAACATTCAAAAATAGGCTATTTTTCATCATTTTTTAACAATTTTCAAAGTAGCACCAAAATTCGAGAAATTAGTATTTTTTTATCCAGTCTAGAGCAAAGTCTTTGTATAGCTATAGACTTTAAATCTAGCTATATAGAATACAATTATTTTGTGAACAAAAATCTTGACACAACTAAATATAATCACTTGTTTTTTCAAATTTTGCACATTTTCTAAAAGCTACCAAATTAACAGTTTTTGATATTTTTAAAAAAACCCAACGCGGATAGATTTGTATTGGTATAAGCTATCTTTCTGTTCCAGGTTTACTATAAAAAGTTAATTTGGCTTAAAGTTATTGCTAAATTTGACCTAAAATGCAAAAAAACAGGTTTTTTGGTATTTTCTAACGCTCACAACGTCGGTCTACCTAAATTTTTTTTACCAAAATTTGGGTGAGACTCGGTTTTTGTAGGTAGAAAATGATCCTGTAGTTACTGCAATGGATATTTGACCTTGGTACACGTTTATTAACGTTTGAAAATATTTTTTTTTGCATTCTTACGCAAGACTTATCGGATTACTGCAAGGTCTAAAATGTCTTGTATTTTGAGTGTTATCACAGGTAACATCCATACTATAGGTAACTTTTAAAACTAATAGGAATATAGTTTAAAGAAATTTTTATTTTTATTTTTGTATAACAATTTTTGGCCTGTTTTCGCTATTTTACTCGTTTTTGTACATTTATCATTACACTGCGTCGAAAAACTTGTCATTTGTACAATAGGAAAAAGGTTTGTGATTGCGTGACAAATATTTTGTGTATTTACGTTTTTTAAATTGGCACAACATATTTTGGGATTTTTGTACTGTTATATGCGTACGTATATACATATATACGATTACTCATATAATTAAATATAAAAGCGCCGCGCCGAAAATCCTAAATAATATTTGTGCGCTACGTATAGAAAAATTAACGGCCTAAAACCACGTTCAAAAGCGACGCAAATGGACAAGTAAGTGCAAGCAATGCACTCTCCCCCATTTGTGACGTCAGGCAAGTGTGGGAGAAGTGCATACCTAGCCGCGTCCTCGGTGATTTTCGGACGACGTGGCGTCACTCAGCCATTGACTACAGTTGGACTCAGTCAGATTTATAATTTAGTGCTTTCTTGCGTTTACCGTTTCCGTTTGCTTATTTTTTTTTACTATTAGTAATCAATAATTGTAATTTCGTTTATACTATAATAAAGAAGAAGGATTTTGAAACACAGTATTTGTCAGATTTATATCGATTTATCTGCACTTATTTCAAGTAAACAAATTACTGAAATCAACCAGAGAGAATATTTCTCAAAGACCATTTTTAAACCTGTTGAGGTGTGGATATAAAATGGAGAGAATTTTATTTAATAATGATGTGGGTTTATTTAACTACTACTTCTTATATACATCGACATGTTTATTTGGCGAAGGCTCAAGCCAGAGAGCTCGAATAGCAGTGAGAGCGTCGTATTGTCCGACGTCTCTCGCAGTATAGTCGTACTCACATACATACTGGAGAGGGGAGACTTACAAGTGTGTCTCCACTCACACTCATTAGCACGCTCACTTATTTCGGCGTGCTTCACTCTATACATGATTAGCGTACAATATTGAACTTGGTTTGAACTTGGGTATATAACATGAACTTGGTTTGAACTTGGGTATATAACAATATAAATGTACATATTATATTTCAACACGCCTCCTTACATTCATATTGTATTAAAATTTATTTAAAAATTTTGGTAGTTTCCACATACACCTTTTTACAGGTTTTTACGTATCCCCTACACCTTTATTCCATTTCATTCCATTTCCAATTTTACCCCCTCTTTACCCCACCTTCTCGCATTCGCCCGGGGTTATGCCCGTGGAGAGAGGGAAAACCTGTGGCCAAACCCGTTGGGATAAATGCCATTTAGGAAAACCTCCTCCGAGAAGGGCGGTGTATTCGAGAACAATTCTGTTTGGGTGGCAAGGTCACATTGCGTAGACTTTAACACCGAAACCGAATGTCTCACACCTCCCGCTCACGTTGTGGAATGTGAAAAAACACCTAACCGATCATTTAAGCTAAGTCCGAGAACGGTCACCCATCCAAGTGCCAACCGCGCTCGGTGCTGCTTAACTTTCATGACCGGCCGAGGTGCGTTTCCGCCACTCCGCCACCGTGTCGGTTATATTGTATTATTTATTTAAACTTATTTGCTCTATATTATATTCAGTTTCATTCTGAGTTTTTCAAACTTTTCTTTGCATAATGCTTTAGTAAAAATATCCGCAACATTTTCATTTGAATCAATTTTACACACTTCAATTAATTTTTCCTTTACACTCTCATGTACAAAATGATAATGTATTTCTATATGTTTTGAATTTTTCGTAAAATTACCATTATTTGCAATGTTTATTGCTCCCGAATTGTCTTCATAAATTTTTATAGATTCATTTATATTTATGACGAATATTTTTACTAATTCTCTTATAAATTTTATCTCACTTACTACCTCAGATAATGCTACATACTCTGCATACGTCGAAGCTTTGGGTATACATTATTGTTTTCGAGATTTCCAATCGATCACATTTCCATACATTTTTAAAACATATCCAGTCGTCGATTGTCGATCATAATTATCGCCTGCCCGATCGGCATCAACATAGCAAGTTATAGTATCGCAATTTTCATTTCTTTCATAGTGTAAATTTAAATCTTTTGTTAAGTACAAATATTTCAAAATTTGCAATGCGTATTTCCAATGTGTTTCGCTATAACTATTTTGATATCTACTCAAATAATTAACACTATAACTTATATCTGGCCTTGTATTTGAACTAATATATAATAAAGCAACTATTAAATTTCTATATTTTATATTTGACTCACAGCTTTCAGATTTTTCTAGCTTTAAATTTGTCTCCATAGGAGTACTATACAATCTACTGTTTTGTATTTGATATTTCTCAACTAACGACTCTATATATTTCGTTTGGCTTAAAGTAAGCTTATTTTCTAGATAATCATAATTTATATTTATTCCAAGATACTCTTTGATTTCTCCTAAGTCTTGCATTTTAAATTTATCTGACAAGAGTTTCTTAACGCTTTGAATGTTTTCCTTACTTTTACTGCAAATTAACAAATCATCTACATAAATCAAAATATAAATTTCATTTTTCTCTTTACCTTTTTTACATAAACATAAATCTACATTATTTCTTTTGAATCCTAATTTTGTAATACACTCATCAAAACACTCATACCAGTCTCTCGGACTTTCTCGTAATCCATACAACGCTTTTGACAATTTGTATACTCTATTTGTTTTATCTTCGTAACCTTTTGGTTGATTTACATATACCTCAGAGTTTATTTTTCCATTAAGAAATGCAGTTTCTACATCCATTTGTTCAATTTTTAATTCATTTTGACAACAATAAGAAAGTAAAATTTTTAAGGTTTTATTCTTTGCTACTGGAGCGTATATGTCATCAATTTCATCTGTTTGTTGAAAACCCCTTACAACTAACCTAGCTTTAGTAAAGAAAATTTCATACGGAGTTTTTCTCTCAATAGTATTAGCGAGTGTTTGATTTTTCAAATAAGTAGCCGCACATATTATTTCAGGCCAAAACCGTTTGTGTACTTGTGCCTCTGTTAGTAAACATCGCGACATATCCATTATCGTTCTATTGAATCTTTCCGCTGTACCATTTAACTCGTGTACATAGGCTGGACAATTATTCAAAATAATGCCTCGCTCTCTCGTAAATTTATAGAAACGATTATTTAAATATTCTTTCCCGTTATCGCATCTCAGAATTTTTACTCGTTTTCCGGTTATATTTTCACTTTCATTCACATATTGAATTAAACAATTATACACCTCATCTTTAGTCTTAATACAATAAACCTTAGCTATTTTGCTATAATCATCCATAAAAGAAACAAAATAATTTTCCCCATTAAATCCAGTAGTTTTAAATGGACCGCAAACATCAGTATGTATAATCTCCAAAATATCGTTTGCTCGTGTACTATTATTTTTTAATGGAAGATTATGCATTTTATTCTTTATGCAAATTTTACACTTCATATATTCCGATTCAAGTTCATTAGGAATTCCCGTTAGCAACTGTTGTTTCCATAATCTATTCAAATAACTAAAGTTTACGTGCCCTAAGACTCTATGCCATCGTTCCTTTTGACTCATATTTTTATTTTTCTCGGCACTATTTACATACGTCTCATATTTCAATTTACTTTTCGTTTTGAATACTCGATTTTCTTTCTAAGCTACAGCTATTAATCTATTATTTTTATCTATAACTTTTGCATAATTTCCTTTTGATACAATCGTATTTTCGTTATCGATTAATTTCCCAAAACTAATAAGATTCATGTTCATTTCTTTAGTATAAAATACATTTTTCATATTTACTTCATTTTGTTTTCCATACGCATCAAAATAACTAACAACATTTCCAATCTTTGTTGCTTTTATAGACCGATTATCGCCTAAATAAATATTTATCGGTTCTTTCGAGACAATACATTTTTCAAAGTAACTTTCATCATTTACAATATGATCCGAACACCCGCTGTCTAACAACCAATGTATTTCGTTACCTGACCTAACGTCACCTTGACTATGCTGCGCTGCATGAGCTGTTGCTGTCCAAGCGCTCGTACCAGGTCCGCTCTACTCACCTTGGTTTAAAACTTGTTGTCGACGAAAATTTCCACGCATTCTGCTGTAGTTGCCTTCTGTGCCTTGCCGTCCTCTGTCTCTACTGCTTCGACCTCGAGTTGAAACTTGCCATGTTCCGCTGCTTTGTGCTGCTTGGCCTCCATCTTGGTATTCTTTTGCGAAATGTCCAGCTTTCCCGCATTTATAGCAATTTCCTTTTTGACTTTTCTTCGAAGTAAATACATTTGATCTTTTTTCATTATCTTCATTTTGATTTTTCAATTCAGCTAGTTTAATTTTATTCTTTATATAATCTGTCGTTTGATCTTCTTCTTTTAATGTATCGATCAAATCAGCAATATATCTGTATGATTCTGGCAACGTATCTAGTATATAATTTATCTTTTCTTTTTCATTTCTCAAGACGCATCAAGGCTCGAAATAGACAAGTCATATAAATAAATCTAATTAATACACAATTAAAGGAAGGTTATCTACCTTTAATAGATGTAGGACAACCGTACGTCTATATGGGAGGAGGGATAGTGAAAAATGACAATAATACCTGCAATATTTTCGCAGTAAACACACGAGACGAAGATGTAAATATTGAAATAGATCCAAGGGCCATCCTACCATTTGAGTATGTGAAGCCCACATTTTACTCAGAAAGCGAATTAGAACTAGACCCGCCACAAATGTCTAGAGAGCAGAGGATTCAAGAAATCAAACAAATGTTTAAAAAGGAGCTTTTGAACCCTGAAGAACAAGAAAGCGTAAACAAGCTTATCGAGGAATACAGCGATGTCTTTCTTATACCAGGAGAGCCGCTATCATGTACAACAGAGGTCGCACATGAAATACCAACTACAGACGACATACCCATACACACTAAACAGTATAGATATCCTCAACTACATAAAGATCTTATTGAAGACTTTATTCAAAGAAACTAAGAGACAAGATTATTGAACCTTCGACCTCTCCGTGCCAGAGCCCTGTATGAATAGTACCAAAAAGACCTGATAGCAAAGGAAACAAAAGATGGCGAATGGTCATAGACTTCCGGGAATTAAATAAGAAAACTATTGGAGGCTCTTACCCATTACCTAACATGGCGGATATGCTAGACAAATTTGTAAATTCAGTCTATTTCTCGGTCTTTGATTTGGCATCTGGATTTCAACAAATACCTATGGCCGAAAAAGACAAACCTAAGCCCGCTTTTTCAACGCCTAGAGGGCATTATCAATACATCAGAATGCCCGAAGGACTGAAGAGTGCACCCGCCACCTTTCAAAGACTAATGGACAAAGTGCTAAGAGGACTCTTAAATATAGAAATGCTCGTATACCTAGATGACATTATAGTCTATGCTAGAGACCTACAAGAACACGAAAAAAAAGTGAGACTTTTATTTGACAGATTAAGAGCAGCAAACCTTGTTTTACAACCAGATAAAGTGGACTTCCTAAGGAAAGAAGTTATTTTCTTAGGCCACGTAATAAAGGCAGGTGGCATCCAACCAGAAAAAGGGAAGTTATTCGCTGTAAATAATTTTCCTACACCTAAGAACCAGAGAGGAGTTCGATCTTTTCTTGGGTTGGCAGGTTACTATCGTCGATTCATGCAAGATTATTCAAAAATCGCTAAACCATTAAACGATTTATTAAAAAAAGACATCAAATTCGAATGGGGGCCGGAACAGGAAGGCGCCTTCCAAGAACTAAAAGGCCATCTTTTAAGAGAGCCTATACTGATACATCCCGATTTATCCAAGATGTTTACACTAACTACTGACGCTTCTGACTATGCAATTGGAGCAGTATTGGCCCAAATTATTCCTTCACACGATTAGGATTCGGGCAATCCTCCTTGCCTCGACACGATATAAAATTAAAGGATGTCGGCGGGAGCGGGGAGAATACAATAAGCACACACAATTAAAATAAAATGAATAAAACATTATTAATTTTAATTTATTAACAATTGGCCATCCAGGCCGTGTGCCGCGACAATGTTCTTTCGCGCGGGCGGAAGAATCGGGAGCCAACCGGATCGAGATCCTCGCCTGCGGTTGACTCCTTCTTGATCTCCGCTATTCGGGTACCGGCGTACCCGAAACACACTCCCGATGTACACACACACATACACTCGGGTAAGGGGGGAAACGCACGGTAATATAAGAGGACTCACCGGGGTGCGCCCCGTGGATGGCCCAGCCGATCCTTGTCCCTGTGTCCTCCTGGGCAACGGAGGACGACGTCGGCTGCGGTGGTGGAAGGCGGCCCTGTGCCGCGGCGAGTGCCTCGCGAACCGCGTCCGCACTCACACACAACTTCCCGTCCTTTACACACACACCTCATAGTAGGCACAGATCAAAAACAGTATATAAAAAAACACTCCGAACAAATAAAAGACTGTATAAAGACCCAGTATTCTCATATCTGCCCAATTAGAGAGGCATTAAAGGATACATCAATACAGGATAACTGCGAAATCTCCATGCTACTATCGCCGGAAAAGGAGAACTTACAAAAATGTAACATAGTATTGCAACATAATTACAATACCCAATGGAGTTACTTAAAAACGGACGGAACATGGATATTTTCTACTGCCCAGCGGGAAATATTAAGGGGATGTCGGAGCTATAGCCTCCATCAAAAGCCGGTCGATCTCGCGGCTTCGAATGGCGCTGTAGTCAGGTGTCGATTTCTACGATAAACGTACTTAAAACATAAATTATAAATTATCTGCCCAAATCAACCCGATCAAATGACCACACTCACCGGAGTAGGGATTTTACGCTTGGCACGTACATGCCTAGCGCGAACCAGATACGATGAAATAACACACGAGACAATACATAAAAATAACCAGCAATATATATGGGCTATTTGACGTCAAGTGGTACGATGAAAATTTTAAATCGCTCCTAAATTTGAGAACAGGCTGGAAATATCTTCCAGAAGAATTCTCCTTGAGCATTGGATACACTTCTGTAATTTGTTCTGGAAGATATTTCCAGCCTGTTCTCAAATTTAGGAGCGATTTAAAATTTTCATCGTACCACTTGACGTGAAATAGCCCATATACAAACCCGATATAAATTTAAAAATTACAGAAGTGTATCCAATGCTCAAGGAACCTGAATTCTTAAATCTACAAATTGAATCAATAAAGCCAAATACCTGGCAAACCAAGGAACAATCGATACATCAAATTGTATCAAAAATGAAGGAAATCGGACAACATAGACGCGAATTAGACAATACTCATATAATGTTGTATAGTAGTATTGGAGCACAAATATTAACAGTCTGCACCATCATTGTCGTATACAAAATCTTCACTATTAGGAAGCATAAAAGATCCAGAACACTACTCAACAAGAAGAACACAATGTTAATACAAAACGTCGTAACCAAAACTGCGGAAAAATCCGAAGACAACATTAATGACGTAGAACTACGGACAGTAACGAATGACTCCCACACTACACGTCCTATTCTAACTCAAAGACTCCCGTTTCCCAAACAACAATGTATATCGGACAGCTAATCTTTCCTTTCTAAAAGACCAAACATACCTTAAATTCTTATATGACTCAAAATAACACAATTAAAAGAAAACAATTTTATTTTTTTTTACACACTAAGCATGGAATCCCAGACAGGAATTCACGAATTGAAACTAACCTACGGCAAAAACCAGCCAATAGGTAAAACCATTACAGAATATGAAGAACTTGGCCAAATTATTAATCTTAGAGTCTCTACCAACTCAGAAAAAGGGACTAACATGTTCACCATAATGTACGCCCAGAAAGAATCTTTCAATTTGGGTTTACAATATTATCGACCACAGAGAAATATTAAAACAGAGAACAGAGAAATAGACCCAAAAAGATTATTTTGCCTAATACCAAAAAGTGACAATGATATGCAAGCTGAAGACGACTTCTTCGAACACTTTGCTCAGTTTGGAACTCTAGTTTACCATCAAATTCTTAAAAACTCGAGTGGAACGCCTACCCATGCATATGTGCAATATAGAACCAGTGAAGAAACTAAGTATGCATTAGATAATGCCCTTTCAATTTACAAGGCCAAGTTCTCAAATAAGAAAACCCTTCCAAGGAAACTATTGGAAAATGGTCAAATTAAGACACGACTACACAAGGAATGTAACAGAGACATAAACTTAGACATTTACGAAAAACACGAAATTACTTGCAACATGCAAAAAGCCTTGATAGAAAAAGAACGACAAAAAGAAACCTGGCCAGTACACACCTATTGCGGAAAAAAAATTTCACCCTATCAGTGGGATGTACACCACAAATGGTGCATAATGGTATAACATAAAAAAGCGACCACATGACAACAAATTCTCTCATTTCTTATAAAAACTCATAATAAATCTTGTGAGGTAGTAAATACCTCACATAATAAAATAGTATTTTTAAACTTTGTCGTCGTCTAACACCTGAAACACAAATATATAATATTAATAAATAGTTAACGAAACAAAGATACTAAAGTTGGAACATCTTACCTAACACAGGTAATGCCTGTGCATTACCTGTGTGTAAATGCGTTGATACCTCCTCCTGGGTCAAGGGAAAACTCCTACATTTGTTATTTGGCGACTCCTTGGCACTGGCTCCTGCTGGTCCTGGGCATCGTTACCTGTAGGGAAGATTATAAATTAGAATGATAACGAATCACATAATTGTTTAAACTAAATAAGAAGAGTTTGTAATAAATGTAGTGTATAGGATAGGTTAGAAGTAAGGTTGACATGTGGTATTAGAGAGGTTAAGGAAAAAGGTAAACAATGTATAACAATAAGCTTCAGCCATTCTCATCACCGAATTGTATGAATAAATAAAAGGAGAGGATAGGAAATAATGGAATTAAATTGGTTTGTTTTATATGTCGGAGAGGAAAAGAGAAGAATAAACGAATAACACTTACCGTAAACGTCGAGTTAGTTGAAGAAGAGAGAGAGGTTACTCGATGCTGGTGAAGGAAGATGATGGGAACGCCGACCCGCGCAAACAACACCTCCAGATGATGGGAACTCCTTTCCTCGTAGACGTCGTCGCTGTGAAACCGCACCAGGTTCGGAACACCGCACAACCGCCGTGTATTTGTAAATACGAAAGCGAGAGAGACGGAGAGAGAGAACAGACTTGCGCGCGAAGCAGTACTGCCGCATGCGTGTACATAGGCGGCGGCGGAGAGGGGGGAGCTCACTCGCTTGCACCACGAGGACTACCGAGAGAGCGCGCAGGCGCAACGATGCGCGGGACTCTCTCGTACTCAACTCCCGTGTGTAAGAGAGAGAAAGGAAGAGTGCGAATTGCACAAGTGGAGGCGCTAGCCCAGTTAACACTTGGGACTGAAAATAATACTCGCACCGCTAAAGTTTGGATGAATAATACGGGAGAAATGAAGGTGGCAGTAGTATCGATAGCACCTGTTGACCTGCCAATGATGGGAAAACGGGTGCCATGTTTAAATGAAGGAAGTTGACAGCGCCGCGGGTCGGCCTTGAAGGAAATGTAGGAAAAAGGAAGAAGAAAGCGGAAAAAGGAGGAGAGGGATCACTACTAGCTTATCCATTGAGTGAGACGCCAGTACATTTTTCAACGTTCAAATATTATTTTGGAAATTAGTGGATATTATAGATTATTGTTGTGGCGAGAATAGTTATTGTTGGAAGAGGAAAGTCGTTGTTATAACGAGTTGTCGTTCAATAAGGATTTATTTGAGAGGAAGTCAAGGAAATTATTATTATTGGAGGATCTTGGAAATATCGACTCGCGTGCGGTAAGTGGATTGCCCGCCGGCCACGTTATTTCGTTGATGCATATATATTGTTTTGTTAGATTATTTTCGGTATCGCGGTTAATGTAACGAAGGTTTACTACCTCGATTATTTGATTTCGGGATTTTAAGTAAACGATTGTTACAGATTGTGATTAAGATTTCGTACTATAATTTTTCCTATGTTAGTTAATAGTTCGAATAAATTATGAATAAAGTGAAGTAAATAAATAATAATTGATTACTCCCTTACATGGACTATTAAATTCATTCCCCTTTGTGTGATTTCAATTATTCCCTCTGTGGTCGGAATTAATTATATAGGGAAGAATTCTATTAGTCCCGCCATTTTCCGTAGTCAGCCATCTTATGTATGGACATTATTGCTATGAAAAAAACTGGGCCCAATTGCATGGTTTTATACTACGCCAACCCAGGAGAAATCCCGAGTAAGGTAATTCTGTACTACTTCGCAACCAAGGATTACGTAGAATGTAGCTTAGAAACTACCCCCGAGGGGAATGGCCGTGTTTTAGTAAAATTATAAAATGAGACTATTACAAATGCAACCATGGATCAAATGCGGAAACTTCAAAAAAGGAAAATGACCAGGGAAGAATTATATGGCCAAATATTAAAGAATAGCAGTGGCCAATTTTATCACAAGGATAGTGATATCCAAGGAATATCGCTCGTAGGCCTTCACCCAATCACCAGTCAACCAACCGGATTGGCCATATTATACAAGGACGAAGACATGGGACAGAAGCTAATAGGGTTCATTAGCCGATTAGGCATGGTAACAAGCCATGAATTTTACCAGGATAGATTATATAATGTCTTAGAAGTAAGAATGGAAAACATTAATGATTTATCCAAAGTTGTGATTGTTCTTGGCCCATTTTTAAATCCAAATGCAGGAGATTTGCCAAAACAAACAGAAGAACGAAAAGTACAAGAAGAATAAAAGAATCCTGAACAGCCAAAAGAAGCAGAAGAACCAGATGAAAGAAAAGAAATAAAAAGGAATAGACTCCATGTGTTGCTACCTTGGGGTACAACGGCCCAAGAGTTCGAGGACGAATTTGCAAGATATGGCCCGATTGACTGTATTTATACAGTATTATATAAGGAGGCGCCAAGCCCAAATATGGAACCCTCTTATCATGGCTATATCACATTCCTGAATAAGGAAGATGCAGAAATGGCCCTACAAAATGCACCGAAATATAGGCCCAATTATTCTTATAAAAGGGCAATACCCGCTGATTTGCCTACTCATAACTTAAAGGCCTATCATCCCTTATGCAAAACTTGGGTGAATAATAAACATTTTGACAGTCATGTCAGAATGTGTGAAAAACGCATGCAGAACAAAACCAGAGTACATTGGTTCTGTGGAAGACACATTGATGGTAAAGATTGGTCGGAACATTTAAACAACTGCAACATTAGAAATTTTGACTATTGTACGCCGAAAGCAGATGATTAGAGAGGAATGAAGGCCCTTTTAAACTTCCTAAAAATGACCCCAGTGGAAACTTTGGAATTAATGGCCTTTGAAACCCCATCATATATTCAAGATCTTGAAGGCTTAGACTTATCCAAAAAGGATTAGGATAACCTTGGCCATATTATATTAATATAATCACTATCTTAAGGACTTTGTAAAATAATATATAAAAATATAAATATATTTACATTCTTTACACATGCCAAAATATATTTTATATCTTTATTCTAATAAATATGAAGTTTTTTTTTCCTTCTCCTTCTCATTTCGATATTACTACTAAGAATTTAAACTAACAACTTAATCATGCATGATAAAATTTTTTTTTATTTACTAACACTATTTCATTTAATTAATTGGGAATAATAACTCATTATACATATAACCTTATCGGTAATACAATCGAAAAGTAAATGAAACAAAATTCAACCAACCATTTATGTGAAGTCATCGGATTTCACATAAATCAACAGGGTGTAAGTATAGGAAAACCACTATTACTTCCCCAACATCATCAACAATGCCATTTCAACGCCACAGTCCGCAGAATCAACACCTTCAACAATCAACATGAATGCGATTCTTAACTGCCGTACAACCATAATCTTAATATTATCATATAGTATTATTTCGTAATTCATATGTAGAACTTAGTTAGGACTTAAAACTCCAGGGATGGACCATCGATGATTCTCAATCAAATTTTTAATTATTTTTACAATTATTCTCTTTCTCTTCTTCTATGCCAAAAAAATGCCAAATTTATTATTCTGAAATTCCTACATTAAGTGTTCCTACTAATATTTAAGTATATACTGAGGTCAAATATTAAGTTTATACCCACAAAAGCATCATAACTCAATAACAAACAAACAAGGGTACCCTATAGTTAAACAAATAACATATTATAACGTATAAATTTACTATATGTTATAAAAAGTACAAATATATATATATATATACATATAACCTTATCGGTAATACAATCGAAAAGTAAATGAAACAAAATTCAACCAACCATTTATGTGAAGTCATCGGATTTCACATAAATCAACAGGGTGTAAGTATAGGAAAACCACTATTACTTCCCCAACATCATCAACAATGCCATTTCAACGCCACAGTCCGATAATTATTTTTACAATTATCTCTTTCTCTTCTTCTATGCCAAAAAAATGCCAAATTTATTATTCGAAATTCCTACATTAAGTGTTCCTACTAATATTTAAGTATATACTGAGGTCAAATATTAAGTTATACCCACAAAAGCATCATAACTCAATAACAAACAAACAAGGGTACCCTATAGTTAAACAAATAACATATTATAACGTATAAATTTACTATATGTTATAAAAAGTACAAATATATATATATATAATATATATATATATATATATATATATGTATATATAAAACCAATGCTTGCACAATTAAATAGATTGAGGATGTTGGGTAAGATAAGACAAAAAGACCGAAAGAGTATAACAATATCCCATTATTAACAAAACACAAAACCTTACAATCGGAATAATTAATTTGACATACTTAAAATTAATAAACTTGCTAAAATTCTAAATTTTCAATGGTCTATCACATGGATAGTTAGCTTAGGATTATCGAGGACGATAATCATTCCAAGCGGGGGATGATGTTATATGCGTGCGTATATACATTGTGACATTGTAGTTATACTACATGTCACTTAGAAATAAACTAACGAGACAAGGTATAATATAGCACCTGTCAAGCTTACTATGCGAAGTAAGCGTGCTATACATACCAATTAAGTCCTATTAGACACACATATGCGAATGTGTGCAACCGATATAGGCTTACAGTGCGTAGTAAGCAGGAGAACCCGAAGCAAAGGAGATGCGACTCCTGACTGCGCACAATTGCACACACACACACTGCTCCGTTGATCCAGCATCCTTATGTCTTCTCCAGCACCAGTAATGACCCGTACCATATCCCCAGGTCCCATCCAGCCTTGATTACCCTCTCCAGCACCCAAGAGAAGCCTCCGAGGTTGAGCAGCCCAGGTGAAGACTCCAGGCCTTGGAATGAGGTAGCGCCCTTGTAATTAATTAATAAGTTGGTCGACTACTAAGGAACGAGGATGGAGAAGCTATAACCAGGCATAGCTTCTCCCAGGTATGTCAGCAGGACCAAAAGGAAAGGAGATGACATGACTAGTTGAGGTTATGGCAAACACAAACAAACATCTAGATAGAGCCCGAGGAAAGTAGGTAAATTACCTTGGCGGCACTCCATAGGGCGACGACGATTCACCGCTGCCTGGCTCCGCTCACTGAGGGCTGTTATGAGACGCCGATGTGCTCCAGCTGTCCGGACACTCCGAGCCGAAGATCCCGTATTGATAACATACGGCACCTGCAATAAAGAAACTCGCGGGGCTTGGATTAGCTTAACATCGAGGTAATATGGAACGATTTAAACGCTTACCTCGCAGATAGTATTCTCAGCAGGGCTGCAGTTACTCAATCGCCATCCAGCACCACGAAGTCAACGTCGTCGACGACATCTCCGTCGAGGCAGCGAAATCACGGCCCGAGCGGCCAGTACGAACTGAGCCGAGCGCGCACGACTCGAGACGCGAGAGTAGGCGCGCCTGCGCAATACGCCGAGGGAAAACTCTCTCGCTTCGTGCGTGCCGATACTCGACAGACTGCGACCGACCACCAATCGAGTACCACGCCATATCGCTATTTGAACAAACCACGTGTGTGTCCGAGGGACCCAGGAGACGAGCGTCCAGGTGAGCCGTGCTCCTTCCTCCCAAATCCAGCTTCCTTTCAGTGTGTGTGCGCGACGCGTGGTTAGGTGCGGGACGGCCCGCAATCGCGCGAACGCGAGCGACCGCGGCCAACGTGACTGGCAATTTTTGAACGGTAAAGCCGCTGCTTTGCCGTGTAATACGTATGAGCACATTAAGTGCAATAAACCTGTAATCTCTTTTCAACGAAGTTGTTAATTGTAACTTAATTTCTTTAAAAAAAACAAAATTTTGACTTAATAGTTTGCTTAAAATTAAAGCAATTTGATAATTTTATGCTTGCATAATTTTAATTAATTATTAAGTCAAAATTTTGTTTTTTTTTAAGAAATTAAGCTACAATTGAGCTGTTTAGAAATAAATTTAATTTTTTGTGATTGACTACAAGTTGTATTGAGCTGCACTTAGTATTAAAATTTTTTTTTGACGAAATAGCGTGAATTAATTTACGTGTCCTAAGAAATCCTCAAAATGTCAGAACTAAATGGTAGTTTGACTCTGCATACGTTGGCAGAAGAGGATTATACTAGGTTTTCGTTGGAAGAGGGCATCCAGCGGATACGGCAAAATGTTTTTCATTGTAGTAACCAAGAAATACTACAATATGCCGATCTAAAAAATTTAAACGCCACAGATTCCATGTATAATATAAGAAATCGAGTTGAAAGATATGAAACACGGAAATGTTTCGGGTTAGCGGCGGCATATTGGGATCCTGAAGTAGACGAGGCGAATTTCGTTCCATTGGATATACCCGGTAATAGAAATTTGAATTTAACCTCAGAAAGGGAAAACTACTTAGCTGGCACATGGAGGAATCCGTCCATCATGAGGCCAGTAAGTAGGGGAATTACAGCGGGAAATCCTACGGTACCAATGGATAACATGGAAGTGCACAGTGGTGCTTACCCACGTATTCATGGGCAATTGCCGACAGGTCAAACATTGGGACCATATGCAGATCCGTTAACTTTCAGCAATTTGCGGAATTCCACAGCACTGATTGGCGGAGAAAATGTGGTAACGACAAATGCTAATGTTAGATTACATTTGAACTTCCCATTGCCCACTTCAACGTCAGAACCCCTCCAGCACCCAGATAATAATTATAATTTACATAGTAATAGTATTAATCTCCCATGCGCGCAATCCACCCAACATCCAGCACACGGAAATGTGATAGAACATAGACAAAATGAACAAAACGCGACAGATCAGGTTCAATTTAGATTTCAAGATAGACAATTTTTAAGTGCGAGTTTTAATTCGGGAAATGCAGGCGGATATGATCAAACATCGTATTTGCAAATTAGACAGTTTGTGGCAACTAACACAACACAGATAACATGAGATCACCACCAACCCCGAGGCCGAGAAATCCAAATACAATCAATCTTCCGCGAAATGTTCAAAGCCATGAATCACATGTTCCACAGATAACGGAAGAAGATCTGGAAAATAGAACATTTCCAATCTACACTCAGGCGGGTAATAGGACACAAGGAGTGAGATTTAGTGATGAATTCACGAGGAATTGTGAAAGACCAATACCTGCAACGAGTAGTTCGAACGAAACGAGGTACCGAATAGGAAATGAACGACAGTATTACGATCAGCGTGAACCGATCCAGCAGCCTTCTTACACCCAAAACAATTCCTTTCAGCAACAGGAAAATCCTAGAACGGTCCAGCAATTCCCACGAAATTATACTAGTTCATCTAATCCTAACCTCGAACGACAGCCTCCAGTTATGCCACAATCCCAATATAATATTCCTCCAGCACCATCACAAAATAATTTTAGACAATATCCCTACAATTATTCCCAACCCTACCACCAGTCAAGCACCAGGCGAGAAGGATCACTTTTGGATAATTCGACCTTCCAAAGAGAAAAACGTGTCAGCGAAATTCTAAAACAATGGCATATTGAATTTAAAGGTGATAAAAGAAACGATCCAGAGTCATTCCTAGTAAATTTGACGGAATGTGCACGCTCATACCAATTGACTATGGATGACATCACTAGGTCATTGCCAGTAGTACTGGATGAAGATGTCTGGTGTTGGTTTCGCAGAGAACATCGCAATTGGTTGATATTGGAAGACTTTCAACAAGCATTTAGACTCCAATGTTGTAAAGAAGACTTACAATATCAAGTAAGAAAAAGGATAATGGTAAGAACGCAGGGACCGCAAGAAGATATTTCGACATATCTTTCGAAATTCCGCAACTTATTGGATCAGTTGAAGCCTCCAATGCCCCTTGGCGAACAATTAGCGATCACATACGATAATCTACATCCAGATTATAGGCAAAGAATCGACAAAGACCAATTTTCATCGTTTTTGGAATCGCAGCTGCTAGGAAAGAAGGAAGAAGCACGCAAACGCCAAGACACACTCTACCGTCCTCCGCCAATAGAAGACGACGAGCAACTCTTCAACTCCGCGTACGAACCAGTAAAAGTGAAAAAGTCTGGTAAAACTGCTGCAATCACTGGGAATACCAGTGATGCAGGCACTACGCACGAAGAGGCACCTGCTGCCGCCTTACAGCAACCTCCAGCACCCTCAAACCCCCCGACGTATAACCCCAAAGGAAATAATAGAAAATCTTACAATAAAAAGCGAAACGGAACAAATCAAAATGGAAAAGGGCCAAATGAGAAAAACAAACAGGCCCCAGCTGGAAATGGTAATAATGGAGAACAGAAAACCGGGACAGATAGCCCCACTACTGAAAATAATGGCAAAACAAGGAATAAGGAAACAGACACTTGCCACACATGCGGCACCACAGGTCATTGGTCCTATGATTGCCCAGACAATTCTTGCAGAGGGTGTGGTAGGAAAAACACATTGAAGCGAAATTGTCCAACGTGTAAAGTTCCTAGACCGGCGAGAAACGACTCGCGGAGGAACCAGTAGGAGTCGTTGTGTCCTCCTTGGTAGAAAACGTTATAGTAGACTCCAAAACTACCAAATTTCCAGCAAACCCAAATAAGAGAAAGAAAACAGGTTCCATGAATCCAAAAAGATTAAAAATTTCCTCTCCAGCACCAATTATGAATACCGGAAAAGCCCATCCAGCACCATCAAAAAACAAGAAAATTCCCATCCAGCACCCAAAAAGAAAAGGAAAAATTCCTCTCTAGCACCCTCCACAACCCAAGAAAATTCCCATCCAGCACCCAAAAAGAAAAGGAAAAATTCCTCTCGAGCACCAACGGTAAAAATAGTTAAACTGTCGGATGAATCGGGAGATAAGTCGAATAACAGCGTAGTAGAAAATATGTTTTCAATCGCTGTCTTATCACCAGATTCACTCATCCAAAGGCATCCGTTAGGTAAGCTTGAGCCTAGGTTGTTTTTCTCGATAGAACTAAACGGAAGAAAGATGATAGGACTTTTAGACGCCGGATCTGTTTATTCCTATATAGGAAAAGGGTTAGGAAAACAGTTTAGCGGGAAATTTAAACCTTGCAAGGGCGCCGTAAGCGTAGCCAATGGGATATCAGTTCCTGTGGAAGGAAAATTAGACGTAACGGTTAGTATCGATGGAATTGAGAAAACCTTACCTTTCCGAGTAGCAGACGGACTGCAGTACGAGTGTATCTTGGGAATTGATTTCAAACGGTTATTTGAACTCAAGATAGACTTCGGAAATGACACATGATGGACACCAGCAGGGGAGGTTCATCAGTTTTATCCCTTTGGGCAAGATCCCAGCTACCTTCCAGCACTAGCTAGTATAGATGGCCTTCGTCAAGCGTCAGAAGAAGAGGAAAAAGAAATAAAAAAGGTCCTAGACAGTCTTATCCCGAAAACCCCGAAAACACTTGGTGCGACAACTTTGGCTTACCACAAAATAGATGTCCAGGGTCACGAGCCTATAAGACAAAGGATGAGGAAGTACTCAGCAAAGATGTTAAAAGCAGGGCAAGAAGAGGTAGACCGTATGTTAAAAGAAGACATAATAGAACCATCAGAGAGTCCTTGGTGTAGTTGCCCAGTAATAGTCCCAAAAGCTGACGGCAAATACCGATTTTGTATTGACTATCGGCAGGTCAATAAAGTAACAAAAAGATTTGCTTATCCATTGAAAAATATGGATGATATACTAGATAAGTTAAGAGGAGCAAAGTATATCTCAAAATTAGATTTGTCGCAAGCTTATCATCAGATTTTACTGGAAGAAGGCAGTAAAGAAATAACTGCATTTGGCATACCGGGACGAGGCCTACACCACTTCAAGAGAATGCCCTACGGCTTAACAAACGCTCCAGCTACTTTCCAAAAGATCATGGAAAAACTAATCAAACCAGATTGGGAACCACATGTTTTCGTGTACTTAGACGATATAATTATTGTGACCCAAACGTTTAAAGATCATGTTTTCTGGTTAAGTAAAGTACTGAAGGCGTTAAAAGAAGTGAATTTACAACTTAATCGAGATAAGTCAGAATTTTGCTGTGCCGAAGTAAAATATCTTGGTTATGTTGTAAATGAACATGGTCTGTGTACTGATCCCGACAAAACTAAACCCGTAATCGAATATCCAGCACCCAAAAACCTCAAGCAACTCCGCAGATTCCTAGGGATGATCGGATGGTATTCCCGGTTTATTCCGAATCTATCGGAAATAAAAAATCCCCTTACTCAGTTAACTAGAAAAGGTGTTCGTTGGCACTGGGATGCAGAGCAACAGACAGCCTTTGAAAAACTGAAAATATCCCTTACTCAAGCACCCATTCTAGCACGACCCAATCTCACCCTACCCTTTACGTTGCAGACGGACGCAAGCAATTACGCGATAGCAGGTGTGCTTACGCAGGTAATTGATGGGGAGGAACATCCAATCTACTATGTGAGTAGAACAATGACCAAAGCAGAACGCAATTACACTGTAACTGAAAAAGAGTGTTTAGCGGTTTTGTGGTCAGCAGATAGGCTAAAAGGGTATCTTCAAGGAGAACAGTTTACCGTAATAACAGACCATTTCAGTCTTTTATGGTTAAATAATCTCAAAGACGTCACGATGGAATACAGCGCTACAAAATTACGATATCAAATTTGTACATCGTAAAGGTGCTTTGCATCAAGTTCCGGACGCTTTATCAAGAGCGTGGGAAGAGTCAGAAGTAGCAGCTGTAGTTCCGACTCACATAGATGATCCATGGTACATACGAAAAATGGAGAACGTACGGAAATTTCCAGCTAAGTATCCCGATTTTAAAATCGAGAGTGGTTTTCTTTACGCACATCGTCCAAACCCATTAGTCGATCCATTGTTCCCTGATTTGGATGCGTGGAAATTAGTTCTTCCAGCATCAAATAGACCCCAAGCTCTTTTCGAAGCCCATAATACTCCTCAATCAGGACATTTAGGCATAGAAAAAACTTACGCACGTCTTGCGACTTATTATTATTGGCCAGGTTATTTTTACGATACCTCTTGTTATGTCCGATCGTGTCATGAATGTCAAATCCACAAAAGTTGCCAATTGCCCCCGGCAGGGCTAATGGGCGAAAGAAATATCGAGGGACCATGGAAAGTTGTGGCTGCCGATATTATGGGCCCGAAGCCAAAATCTAAACGAGGTTTCAGATACGTAATTGTTTTTGAAGATTTATTCACTCGTTACGTAGAAATTCAGCCACTTAGGAAGGCAGACGCTAAAAGTGTATGGCAAGCTTTTGAAGATTTGATCATAAACCGATGGGGATGCCCTAAGTTTTTGTTGACAGATAATGGGACTGAATTTGCCAATAAATTAATGTCTGAACGCTTAGATGCTTACGGTATTAAGCAAACTACCACACCGCCTTATAGACCCCAAGCGAATCCGGTAGAGCGAGTAAACCGTAATTTAAAGCCTATGATTAACAGCTTTTTAGCTGAAGATCATAAAGAGTGGGATCTGCATTTAAAGGAATTTTGTTTCGCTTTAAATACAACGATTCACTCGTCGCTTAAAACAACACCAGCGTTTATGAATTTGGGTAGAAATCCGGAACCATCCATCCTAATCCAAAAGCACCTCGAAAATCCCATTCCTATCCTTCCTGAAGACTCAGAAAAGTGGTCAGATCGTATGAAGAGACTTCCAGCTCTTCACGATTTAGTTAAACATCATATGGATAAAGCCACTGCTAGGCAAGCCAAATATTATAACAGGAATAGAAGGGATATTACTTACCAGATAGGAGATAAAATAGTTAGATTAAATCGTGTCCAATCTTCTGCAGAAGAAAATTTTGCAGCCAAACAGGCTCCGAAATTTGTAGGTCCAGCAACAGTAGTCGAAATTAAATCCCCTACTGTTTATATCGTAGAAGATGACGATACAAAGAAAAGAACTGAAATATCCATAGAGGATATTAAACGATACATTCCGCCCCGAAAGGTAAATATCAATCCCATTTCTATTCCAGATGTTACAACGGCGAAGCAGCCTACGAGGAAGGGGAGGAAGAGGCGGAACGTCGGCAGTTCGACGACCTCTGATGGGCGAGGCGCCGATCTACCCACCTCCCCAAAACGTAGCAGCGCTACCCACTCCAGCAACACCTCCAGCACCACCGTCCCCGGTGCCTCAACGGACGCTTCCGAAGAGGGAGAAGAGTCCGGAGGGGTATCGGTACCGGGGTTACGTGCCGTACCGGGCGGATGTGACGGAGATGCCGAGCCACTACGGCGAAAGCGTCCCGCGGCACAGGCCCCCGCAACCACGGGGAAGAGGAAGGAGCCAGACGAGGGAGCCGGTGGCGAGAGACCTCCAAGGCGCCGAGGTCGGCCACGGAAAGCCGCCTGCGCAATGCGAGCGACCGCAGGTCCCGGTGAATCCACCGCCTCCTCCAGCACCACATATATACGGTTACTCATATAATTAAATATAATAGCGCCGCGCCGAAAATCCTAAATAATATTTGTGCGCTACGTATAGAAAAATTAACGGCCTAAAACCACGTTCAAAAGCGACGCAAATGGACAAGTAAGTGCAAGCAATGCACTCTCCCCCATTTGTGACGTCAGGCAAGTGTGGGAGAAGTGCATACCTTGCCGCGTCCTTGGTGATTTTCGGACGACATGGCGTCACTCAGCCATTGACTACAGTTGGACTCAGTCAGATTTATAATTTAGTGCTTTCTTGCGTTTACCGTTTCCGTTAGCTTATTTTTTTTACTATTAGTAATCAATAATTGTAATTTCGTTTATACTATAATAAAGAAGAAGGATTTTGAAACACAGTATTTGCCAGATTTATATCGATTTATCTGCACTTATTTCAAGTAAACAAATTACTGAAATCAACCAGAGAGAATATTTCTCAAAGACCATTTTTAAACCAAATTCAAGCAAATTGCTTTCAGGAAACTAAATCTAAGGTAAGGATAATTGAATTGTTATAAATCATAGAATTTAAAAATTACATTCGAAACATTGAGTATATGAGAGAGAGAGAGAGAGAGAGAAGGAAGGGGATTTATTCAAGGACGCCAATTTTCTACTGATTGTTGAAGCATCCTGTATAGGATTCAGACGGAAAGAAAAGAAAGTAAATTTGGTCATAAATTTATTTAAAATTTAAAACAATAAACTTTAATGAATATAACAGTACAAAAACTGATTTTATGGAATTGTAAAAAGTGTCAAAGCTTAAACATATAACTGCAGGTCTAAAATAAACCTCGGCTAATAAATAATAAATAAATAAGGCTTATTTATTATTGTTTATTTGACATTCTTATATTAAGCACACCATCATGGATACTGCGACGTTACCAAATTTTTGGTTAAATTAATTAACCGATTCCCGGTGGAAACGCCGAAAATATTAACAAAATAAAATAAACCGTGCACGGCCGACTGCCTCAGAGGAGATCCCGTCGAATTTACAGTGAACCGGTTTCCACTGTAATCTATAATAATTTTTAGTTGGCGTAAATACACTTGTTTTCCCGCACAGAAAATTAATAAGCGGATTCCTTGCGGAATCCGCTGTCACCACTACCACGAGAGAGATTCGTGAAACTTAATATTTATTAATAACGCGCGAAAGAAACCCAACGTAACGCGACGTAATTAACAAATAAAACCCAACGAACCCAACGATAGAAAAGCAATCACTCCCGGAACAACCACGTTTGACCAACAGTAAATGAATAGATATATTAGACGCCACAATAATAATTGAATCACTTACCAATTAAGTAGATCAATTCAAATATTATATATAAAAATAATAATCCAATATATCTAGTACATCTATATATATCTATGAGTAATTATTGAACAATTTTCAATCTTTGATCTACTGAATAGCTGCTCAAAAATACTTTTTCAAAATATAGATAAATCCTCACAATGACTATCAATAATCGACTCTCTCAAAAATACACTGCTCTCTATCACTAAGGATACTCTACTCTCCAACTCACGATGCTAGAATATACTAACTCCCTTTCCGAAAACTACCCTCCGTAACCGAAAGTTTAAATACTCTCTCCTTTTCTCACTTATTGTCCCATTTCCTTATCTCTCTCGTGTCACCTGCGGGAGATAAGTCATTATTTGACTTATCTTCATGTAATTACATGTCACAGGTGCCCCCCCGCTACCGTATAGTCCTTACTAATATCGAAATTGACAACTCATTTGCATAAGTTATCATTGTCCCAACTATAACAGTAAATATACGTGTATTACGGAATTACTGTCATAATACTATTTTATACAGTAATTCCATACACGTCACATTGTCCTTACTATAGAACATTTAGTAATATATTACTAAAATCTCATTAGCGCGAGATTTGAATCTCTTATTTGTTTATATATATATTATACACGTATAATATATATACCCAAATGATCCCCACTACACGTGTTCCGAAACTCCCTACGTATCGATACATATATCCCTACGTCGATGAAAGCGCGGACCGCCTAGTTACTATGCGCGCGCTTGAATCTCGATCGATTCAAGATGGACGCAACTGAGCTCGAACCGGCACGTAAACAACGTGCTTCGCGACCGGTTCACCGCGTGCGCGCGATCCCCACCGGCGGGGACAACGATAAGTCGTTCCGCGGGTGTTGTGCGCGTGTGTAATGTGTGTGCGCGTACGTATACTCGCGTGTATACGCGGTGCGCGAGGACGAACGACGGTTTCCCCCACCAACGCTCCACGATATACTATTAACAAGGATGGTAATGTTTACATCATTGTTTATTGCATATTTGCAATAAACAATGATGCAAAACTCCCAATATAGGTAAGTATTGGTATAATCTTTCACCAAATCCCCCCGTACCTTGTTTTAATCCATATTTCCTTAATAATTAATTCCTGATTTTCCTCATCCTTTTTCCCATTCAATACCTAATATTTATATATTTTTCTTTTACAGATGCTGGTATCTTGGAGTAGCCGATCACCCCGGGAACCCCGCCTCCTGCAGCAGAGAACCTCGGAGCAGCCGACCAACAACTCCTCGACGGCATCCCCACTACTGTCCCTGGATAACCTCCGAACCAGGTAAGTGTACCTCCAATTAAAATATATTGATAATAACACCCATTAATATGTATTATTCCTTTTTAGGTGCCTCCCAATGATGACACCATCACAATACATATAATAATAATAATAATACAGAAGGCACGTGCTAAAAGATTCGTACAAACAATATACTTTAAATATTATTTAATTTAAAAGTTATAAATAATTATGAAAACATCAGTAAATAATGCTTGATACAAAATTATGATTAATTGATTGTTAGAAAGATTAAAAATTACTTTTAACTATAATACCGTGTTAATTTTGAAAGTCACCTGTAATATTGACACGATATTACAAAATACAAGGTTTATTTTAGACCTGCAGTAATATGTTTAAGCTTTGACACTTTTTACAATTCCATAAAATCAGTTTTTGTACAAAAGTCCCAAAACCTGTTGTGCCAATTTAAAAACGTAAATACACAAAATGTTTGTCACGCAATCACAAACCTTTTTCCTATTTTACAAATGACAAGTTTTTCGACGCATTGTAATGATAAATGTACAAAAACAAGTAAAATAGCGAAAACAGGCCAAAAATTGTTATAAAAAAATAAAAATAAAAATTTCTTTAAGCTATATTCCTATTAGTTTTAAAAGTTACCTATAGTATGAATGTTACCAGTGACAACACTCAAAATACAAGACATTTTAACCTTGCAGTAATCCGATAAGTCTTGCGCAAGAATGCAAAAAGAAATATTTTCAAACGTTAATAAATGTGTACCAAGGTAAAATATCCATTGCAGTAACTACAGGATCATTTTCTACCTACAAAAACCGAGTCTCACCCAAATTTTGGTAAAAAAAATTTAGGTAGACCGACGTTGTGAGCGTTAGAAAATACCAAAAAACCTGTTTTTTTGCATTTTAGGTCAAATTTAGCAATAACTTTAAGCCAAATTAACTTTTTATAGTAAACCTGGAACAGAAAGAAAGCTTATACCAATACAAATCTATCCGCGTTGGGTTTTTTTAAAAATATCAAAAACTGTTAATTTGGCAGCAAAAAACAAGTGTTTATATTTAGCTGTGTCAAAATTTTTGTTTACTATATAATTGTATTCTATATAGCTAGATTAAAAGTCTATAGTAATACAAAGACTTTGCCCTGGATTGGATAAAAAAATACTAATTTTCCGAATTTTGGTGCTATTTTGAAAAATGTTAGAAAATGATGAAAAATAGCCTATTTTTGAATGTTTAAAATCGCATACCTACGTCCTTAATTGATTTAGAAGGCTACAATATTGGCTCACTTACTTTTTTTTATAGTATAGTAACATACTAAATTGTTAGCCCGATCGGTGGACCCCCCCCCGGACCGATTTACAAAAAAGTATTGGAATTACCTCTCCCTACACTTTCGTATAGATATCTACGATGCAAGTATCATGGTCGATGTCCAGGCACAGCACGTATGTTTGCTGATAAATTAGATGTAATTCACCCGCTAATTGCTCATGCTGATTTTTGAGGACTCTTTGCAAATTCAGCAATTATTATTCACTTTCGAGATGAACTAAAAACAGCCTTATCAACTAACTGGTACTCAATACAACAGTTGTATGACTCTATGTCTTTATTGTAAGAATTTTTAGAACTTTTCTTTTATATATCTTATTTTATTTTTTTATTCTTATAAAAACTTTATTTTATAGGTATCCGCAAGTAGTTCCTTATGTGCCTTTTAATCAAATTAGGAGTAGTATGATAAGATGGCGACGTATTTTATTTCCTCCTGCGCCAACAAATTTAAGGGAATTCGGAGAATTTTTATATACTATACATGATGGTGGCATACTTGATTATAACCAAGGAAGACTAAGGATTGAACAAATCACAGATATATTGGGTGATGTACATGTAGCTTTCTACGACACAGAGTTTATTCGGGATCAGTTCCAGCACGTTAATCAAGCATTAATTGATGCCACCTTTCAAACCGTTTAGTGATTCAAGTTCAATAAAATCATAATAATTACTCTATAAAAATATGAAAGTAATTTTAGTATCAATCTATTTATATACAAAATTAAAATATAAATAAAGGATATAAGCAATGATATATTTTATTTTCACAGGCTGTTTCATTTATTTACGTCCTTATGTCTAAAAAAACAACAGCGGCTTATAAAGCAGTATTAAAGACATTTTTAGATTTTGGAAGAAATCAACATAATGTGAATGTTGTTATGGCTGACTTCGAACTAGCCCTACGCAATGGAATAAGAGAATGTTTCCCAGGTGTACAACGTGTTGACTGTAACGTCCATTACGATAGAGTATGTATATTTGTTTGTTCTTTAAATACATTTTCAGTTCTTATATTTATAAAAAAAATTAATTTTTATTTTCTTAGGCGGTTTATCACAAAATAAATTAACTCGGTTTAAGCAACATGATTAGACAGAATCAACAAGCAGCTGGTACTGTTAAACGTATCGTTGCACTAGCCTTCCTTCCAGCGAACAGAATTCAGTTCAATTTTGAAGAAATCATAAATGAATGTACGGCACCCATTCGTAATCGATTTAGAAGGTTTCTCCATTATTATCACCGACAATGGTTACAAAAAATCAAACCAGAAGGGTTTTCTATTTTCGGACTAGAAAAAAGAACAAACAATGCTATTGAGGCATATCATGCAAGTTTAAAATGAAGGAAAATTGGAAAGTTGATTATTATTATAATTATAGTTGTATAAAATAATAAAACATAATTATTTTAATTTAATTTATAATTTCAGCTAAACTGTTAAAGTATCAAAAAATGGTTATGGCAGATTTTCTTCAATTAACCAATGGTTTGCAAAAATGGTTATGGCCGAAGAATAAAATCTTCCATCAACTACAAATGCTCTAATGGATATCGCTGAAAACGAAAAAAAATGGGAACATATTGGAATCTATCTATAACTAATAAATGAGGAATAAGGTTATTACATTACCTTTAATTAGATCGTGGATGTATTTATCCTTACTTAGATCTATTCTAAAAAGAATTTCATGGTTTGTAATATTTGCTCGCCTACTACTTATCCGTTGCAGGTGATTAGTTACTGATTTTTTGCTATAAAGTAATTACACGTCAGTACCTCTATCCAGTGCATACCTAACATAATCTATACAATGTTTAGTCAATTTAGACAATTTATTTAAAGTAACAAAAGACAATTTATAAAATAACAAAAACCATTGCATTGTAAGGTCGCTAAAAAATTTGTACGCTTGATCGCAGAAGTAAGATATCTTTTCGTATTGTTCGTATAAACTATTAAAAAAATTTTTTTACTTTATCTATTGTTTAATGAAATTAATCTATATATAATAATATCGGTCTCTCCGAACTAAATCCTTTACTTTAGTATAAGGCAAGCCTATCGTACACTATGGTTGGTGGAATTTCCCAGAGCCTGGCCTTTTAAAATAATTAAAGGCATTTCGTCCTCGATCTCCAGCTTGGACTTCTCAGTAAGGAACTGGAGATCTTACCTTAGACGCCTGTCGTAAGATGATCTGCGACGCCAGCAAGATGTTCTGCGGCTATATATATAGAAAATAGACGACGATCTCTCCAACGAGTGTAGAGAGATAGTCGTCTCCCTCTGGTGGTGGGAAAAGCCACCAGCCAGAGTGCGACGTGTTAGACCGTGTCGCGAGTTATTTGATACAAAATTTTATCGTTCGGTAATATGTATATATATAATAATATCGGTCTCTCCGAACTAAATGCTTTACTTTAGTATAAAGCAGGCCTATCGTACTCTTAGACTAAGGAGACTACCCTCCTGTACATATATAAATATACATATGTGGGCAACAGGCACACAGAGTGTTTACCGCAGTAACCACTAGTTGGCGCTTCACAGCGAGTGAGACGAGCGAGAGTCAAGAGCGAGTCGAGTCAGTCGCGTCGTAGCTTCCGACGCATGAGTCCGCAAGAGCGAACGAAAGTCTGTACCAATAAAGACTAATAACGATTATTCTCTGTCTAGCAATTATTACACCTGTACCTCGAGATCCTGGTAACGCTGAGTGTGGCAGCGATACGATCAAGGCAACAGACCCTGATCCCCACAACTGGTGACCCCGACTTAAGATCAGCGGAAGCGGCGTGGAAACACACACCGAGCGGACGAGCCAGCGGCCGATACTCAGAACGACCGGTACGCAGCGTGCCGACCGCCATTTTGTGGATCTAACATCGGCGAGATACTGCCTACGCCGTAAAAGCTGAACTTCGAACACCACCAGGAAGTACATCGAGTACAACATTGCGATGAAGGTATATAACGTAAAAAGGGCGATCATGACGTAAAATTCGATCGACCCACCGAAGCAAGTAGCTGTGACGTATAACGTTCAATGTTGTATCGTCATAGTGAAAACCGTTACCGTAGACGTAAAACCGGTAACGCGAATTCAATCAAATCAGTATAAAACGGACTCGCGAACGAAAACTTTGTTATATCAAAATTCGCGTATTATTGCATGCGAAAATTCTCGGGACGGCGTCGACGGATGAAGTTGCCAAGTAGTAAAATTTTAATAATATTGAGATTGTTGAGAATTAACGTGTGTGCAGATAGTCCGGTATAGGCCGTAGCGTCGAGCATTCAGCTAGGATCGCGATCCTGTTATAGTGTGCTCAGTCGCAGACCGACGCACACGCGGAGTAGCGAAACAAAAAGAGGCGTTTACAGCCCAATGCTAGTGATGCTTCATCCGTGTAAAATTAGGGAAACCCGAGCTCGGGGGCGCGGGTAGCCGACTCAGGTCGTAGCCTGTGCCATGCAGCTAAGGTCGCGACCTTGTTATAGCGTGGTAACTGGCAGCTACTCGTAACCCGGAGTAAGGCCAATTAGCCAGTTAGGTTAGAAAGATTAGACGTAACTAGCGGGTGGCATGAGTAAAATTAGTGAAATTGCGAAGATTATGGTATCTGCGTATACCCGTAGGGCAATCCTGTAAACTCATGCACACATTGAATAAGCGTAGAAAAGAAGTAGGTTTCGTAGGTCAATACGAGTGGCCAAGATCAATAGCAGAATTAGGTAGAAATTCTTATCTTCGTAACGGCAAAATATTCAGAAGAAATATGCCGACAATGGGAAACTCGGAAATTAACGAAATGGATATCGCGATGGAGACTAGCCCGCGTAAACAAACCATAGAAATTTCCAAGGACGAGTTCTTAGAACTCAAAGCAGAAACCGAAAGCTTGAAACGTCTAATTAACGATCTAATCGCAACAACAAGGGCAATCAACACGCAAAGTCGCGAACCTAACGTAAACAGAATCAATAACGGTAACCAACTAGGGCCGAACGATGTAGACACAACGCGATTCGAAAGAGTATTAGGTGATATTAACATGTTGACAGTCGGACATAATAACACGGAACACGTACGCGGTTTTAATATCGAGTCGGATTATAGTCGCCAGTCAAGGACAATAAATATTAAATTCCAAAACTTTTGGAGACATAATCCGGAAGCATGGTTCGCAATGTTAGAATCGTTATTTACTGAAAATAATATTATCGCGGACCAAATGAAATATTGCAATTTATTAAAGAATATCGGAGACGATTTGATTCGGGAAAATCTCGATATACTTAAAGCTCACCCCCCGGACAATAAATACAATACAATCAAAAAAGCAGTGTTAAGGAAATATACGGAGACGGAAGAACAGAAATTAAACAGACTGCTGACTGACACGCGACTTAACGACCGTAAACCGTCAACATTTTTCAACGAGTTAGTTAACGCGGCAGGGACTCTCATGCCAAGACAATCCGTGTTAAAAATATGGTCTAATAGACTGCCATCAGCAGTATTAGATAAAATTGAGGATATGTTGTTTTTCGAGAGAGAGGACACAATACTCGACAAAGCCGACCTCGCACACGAAAGGATGCAGCGCGATATACGTCGTGTTAATTCGTTGGACGCAACATCCACACCGGACACTCCTTTATCGGATCCTCAAATAATGGCCGCGCGTACGAGTAAATCGCCCACGCGTAAGTCGAATCAGACGCGTGATAGGCGCGAGGTAGGGAACACGCGTGGTCGTAGCCGTAGCTACGAGCGAAAACCGACATCGCGTGGCAGTCGAAGAAACGATAAAAGTAGATCGCCGAACCGTGTCTGGATGTACGTGCATCACTTTAAGTACGGCGATAAAGCGCAATCTTGTTCACTAGGGTGCAAGTGGAAGGATAAAATAGAGTTAAATAGAAGTAGAAGCATAGATTGTGTCGCGACGGGAACGAATTCGGAAAACTAGTTAAACCCGACGTTGCGGAGACAAACGCACCGGGCTTTTCGTCAATACGTCTCCAATTAAAAGATAAAAAAACGGGCGATATCTTTTTGATCGATACAGGAGCCGAAATATCGGTAATACCTAAACCGACGAGATTTAAAGGCAAACCGCTGTCGTTGAAACTTCACGCAGCAAATAACACGCGTATTAAGACCTACGGATACGCGAATCGCGTTATAGACTTCGGTTTTAAAGAGGCAATCGGATGGCGTTTTATTATAGCCGACGTGCCTTACCCCATCTTAGGAGGGGACGCGATCGCGAATTTCCACCTAATTCCTGACCTTAAAATGGGCAGGCTGGTAAAAGGTGATACGCATGAATACGTACGAGGGAGAGCCGGCAACGCCGAAGTCTTTTCCATATCCGTATTAGGACCGGATCATAAGTATTCGGACATATTAGCTAAATTCCCGGACGTTCTCGGCATCGATAAACCCGCGTCACTTTCGAAATGCGGGATAGTTCACCATATCACGACCCGTGGCCCACCCATTTACCATAAGGTTAGGCGTTTGAACGGCGAGAAATTGAAGGTTGCAAAAGCCGAGATAGCCAAGCTGTGCGAGCAAGGCATCTGTAGACCGTCGGACAGCCCGTGGGCTTCACCCATTCATATGGTTAGGAAGAAAAACGGAGAATGGCGAATCTGCGTAGATTATAGAAAACTGAACGCAGCATTAATTCCGGACCGATATCCCGTACCGCACTTACATGATTTCCCCAATTTTTTGTGTGAAAAAACGATTTTCACCGCGCTCGATTTATACAAAGCGTATCACCAAATTCCAATCGCGCCGGAGGACGTGAAAAAGACGGCAATTATTACTCCATTCGGTTTATTCGAGTATAAAGCGATGGGATTCGGATTTAGGAACGCCGGATAAACAATCCAGCGTTATATCAATCGAGCACTCGGCGACTTAGATTTTCTTTTCGTATACCTAGACGATATTTTAATCGCGTCACGAAATGAAGCCGAACATCGAGAACATCTAGAAGTAGTGTTGGAAAGACTCGGTAACGCGAACCTAAAACTAAACATAGGCAAATGCATATTCGGAGTAAAGAGAATAGAATTTTTGGGTTACGTTATCGACAAGGAAGGTTTCAAACCATCGGACAAAAAAATAAAAGTAATCCGCGATTTCCCGCGACCGCGCACGGTGAATGAACTCCAGAGGTTCTTAGGGATGGTGAATTTTTACCGGAAAAGCATACCACACGCGGCGGCGGACCAATTACCGTTAGTTAAACATCTAAACGGTTCGCGGAAAAAAGATAAACGACCAATCCCATGGGAGAAGGAGGAGGTTGACGCATTTGATAAGATAAAAGATAGTTTGATTAATATGGCGTACTTCTCTTTCCCCAAGGATCAAGCCGAGACACGCATCGTCTCGGACGCGTCAGACTTGGCGATGGGAGCCGTACTTGAGCAAAAAACGAAGAACGAATGGAAACCTCTAGCTTTCTTCTCGAAAAAGTTTAATTCGGCGCAATGTAAATATTCGACATATGATCGCGAACTCACAGCAATTTACGAAGCGGTTAGGTATTTCTATTACTATATAGAGGGTACTAGTTTTACCATATTAACGGACCACAAGCCGTTGATTTACGCGCTCCAGCAGAATACCGATAAAGCACCGGTTAAGCGCGAACGTCAACTGGCGTACATCAGCCAATTCGATACGCGTATAGAGTATATCAAAGGGGAAGTAAATTCGGTTGCGGATAGTCTCTCGCGAATAGACACGGGTAATGGTCATACCCAAATCCACCGCATAGACACTCATTCACATACCGAAACGATCCCAGATAGAAACGCTAAAAAAGTCGACGCGCTGAGGTTCCCAACCGTTTTCGATCTCGCGAAACTACGCGAAGAACAATTGAAAGACGACGAACTAAAAGAAATCTTAAAGAGAACCGACTATTCCATTAAGTTAAAGAAACTAACATGGGGAGAGAATCATTTAGACTTTTA
Source organism: Theocolax elegans (assembly GCA_026168455.1). Lineage (NCBI taxonomy): Eukaryota > Metazoa > Arthropoda > Insecta > Hymenoptera > Cerocephalidae > Theocolax > Theocolax elegans. Next base: position 13,313 of record JANSJX010000106.1, on the reverse strand, counting down.
TTGCGACATATCGGGCGAAACCATTAGACCATATGTACCGAAAACATTACGTGACGAGGTAATTAGTTTGTTTCATGGTAACGCACACCCCAGCGCAGTAGCCACAGACAGGGTAGTGCGCCAGCATTACGTGTGGCCGGAAATAAGTAGGGACGTGAAGAAATGGTGCAAGAACTGCATTCCGTGCCAAAAATCAAAAATATCACGCCATAACAAATTTTTACCGGAAAAAATAGTAACACCCGACGAGCGTTTCGCACACGTTCACATAGATTTAGTAGGACCGTTACGCGACAGCAACGGGTATAAGTATATCTTAACGATTATCGACCGATTCACCAGGTGGCCTGAGGCCATACCGCTGTACGAGACGTCAGCGACCACGGTAGCGCGCGCGTTCTACGAAAACTGGATAGCCAGGTACGGAGCACCGACGTACATAACCTCTGACCAGGGCAGACAGTTCGAGTCAAGTTTTTTCGCCAAGTTATTGCAATTAACGGGCGTTAAAAGAGACAGAACCGCGCCGTACCACCCAGCTTCTAACGGCATGGTGGAGAGATGGCACCGTGACCTAAAGGCGTCCATCATGTGCCACACGGAGAAAGCAGACTGGTCCCGAGTACTACCGACGGTACTATTAGGCTTGAGAACACGCGTGAGGCTAGAGACCGACGCGTGCCCCGCCGATTTCGTGTTCGGAAAATCCCTTCGGATACCGGGCGAGTTATGCATTTTCGACGAATTCGTGACGGAAAGCAATGTATTTTTGAACGAATTTCGCGATATATGCGCAGGGTAAGAGCCGTACCGGTAGCACACAAGAATAAATCACGACCATTCGTATTTAGAGACTTACAGGACTGCACACACGTATTTCTCTTGACTAAACTCATTAAACCAGCCTTAGAAAGACCGTACACTGGACCGCATAAAGTCATTGAACGTTCTGCTAACGGACGCAATTTTACTATCGAGGTGAACGGACGACAAAGACTCGTGAACATAGAACTGTTAAAACCCGCATACTTCATTCGGACGGAACAAACTGAGATAATTAAGAACTCCAGTCTACCCGAGACTGTTAGAGTCAACACCGCGAACGGGAGTAATTCGCACAATGAAATATCCAGCAACGCTGACATCGACGTCGAGCAAAGTAACACAAACACAATAAATGACGAAGTTATTAACGATAATCACAATTTAGATACAGTCGATGACAGCATTGCATATGACCAGGGCGTAGTAACGCCCAGTAGTTTTTTAACAAGTGGAGCATACTCCGCAAATGACGAGCAATATTGCGAATCACGCGATTTGGCGGAAAACTCTGAAACGAACGAGACGTTGTATAATCCTAGTCATTCAGAGATTCCAAAAAATCAAGAACCGGACGTAACGCAGAACGCGAGAACCGGTAAATGCAATTGTAACAAAGACGAACCACATACGTGTTCAAAGCCAAATACTAGTAAACCAAAGAAATTTATACCCAGTATTTTAAAACGAAACCGAAAGACTGAATTTGTTAATGTAATAGATCGCGACTATAGATGTAAATCTGTAAATTTTATGTTAAACCCCAAAATAATATGCTATACGAAAACGTAGAGCAACCGATCCGCAGGCTTTTGGAGGCGGTGAATAGGTACAAGAACGGAACAACTGACGAGGAGATCAGACACGATTGCTTCATGGTTGAACTCTACGCAGAATCTTACCGTAAAGAACAGGCAGATGCATACGAGTCTCGTAAAAGAGCATTGCAACGCAAAGTCTGGAGGGGAACCGTAGCACGCGAAGCGGAAATCGAGGTCGCTCACCCGATGATTTTCGCGGACGATGGACCGATACGGAAATTATTTGCGTTTAACATGTTTCGTTATTACAAGAAAGAAGTAATAGTTAGTAAATTTACAGAACTAGGGTATGATAGTTTAGTATAAGTAGAGTAAGAACAAAGAAAGGGAAAACGACATTCGCGATCGAGTGCCAACAGTTGTCGACATCATTCCGTATGCAGGCAGACTCAATCCTGCACAAAATAGTGTTTAAAGATGACAAAGGGCACGTAGACATAGTTAAGGTCAAGCCAGACCAAGTGCGCGTACCAGCGAAGCCTCAGGAAATCAAACCCAGCAGGGCACACGAATTTAAAGCACCAGACCACTTCTTAAGAGTGTTCGGAAGCACATAACCTCGCGTCTAACCGCACAGGAATTTTTCAACTTATATAAAGCTTGTTACTTCAGTACAGTATTACACGGGAACGAAGTTAGTTTCGACTCAAATTTAGACCGTTATAAGAGTACAAACAGAGCCGAATTAATAATTTTTTATTCAAAAAAGTTTAAATTTAACGAGATCAATTGCGACAACGGGGATAGTAAGGTTACGTCGACCCTTCTAATGACTCTATTAAAAAACCAACACCTCTTCGGTGTCGAGACCGAAAAATTCGCGCGACGAAGAAGGTTAAAATCGTTGCACATCTCGAGCGTAGAAATATCATTGAGTATGTTGAAACAGATCGTCGAATGGTTTGACATCGAGATAGTTAGTATAGGTAGAGTTTCAGAACCGTGCGACGCCGTCTTCGAGAGTTTAAGGAACTGTAGATCATTAACCGTGAAAAGAAATTGTAACTTCCGAGCAAGCGTCTTGTGTCAACTCAATCAATTAAGAACTGTTAAATTAATAGGTTGCAATATGCTGTCGGCAACAGCACTATGTATATTGGTAGAATTAAGTACAAGAATAAACACCATACAGCTAACCGATTGTAAAAGTATAGACAACCAAAGACACCTCGTTGACTAACGGTTAATTTCACTAACGAGCAGGAAGCAAATACCAGAGCGATTAATCTGGGACAATTGCGCGTAAATCATAGTTTAAGATACCTAGATTTAAGTAACAACATCGATATGAACAATGTAATTAAAAATGTAATTGCAAGGCTAACGGCACTGGAATATTGTAATATACTAGGAATAACGTTCAGGGAAACACCCAACTTCTCAGCGCACTCAGATTTAAAAGAATTACAGCTAGAGTATTTCGAACAGATCAACCAAGCGACTGATACGCTGACAAATGCACCGTTCGCAAAATTGTATATACAAACAGCTTAGGTAAGAAAAAGACCAGGATGTTGAGCCTGGAGTTCATCGAGTCTAACCTTAAGCTTTCCAATCAAATTGTAGTTAAACTACGAAAATGTAGAGTAATTACGCCACGAGGGCGACTTCAAAGATTCATTAAAGCATACGTACAGAACCCATCAGGTGAGGAGGTTGTATACACCTTTAGTAAGTAGGTAAATGTTAACCTAGAAAAACCCCAGTCAACATTTAAGGGGGAGCACTGTGGGCAACAGGCACACAGAGTGTTTACCGCAGTAACCACTAGTTGGCGCTTCACAGCGAGTGAGACGAGCGAGAGTCGAGAGCGAGTCGAGTCAGTCGCGTCGTAGCTTCCGACGCATGAGTCCGCAAGAGCGGACGAAAGTCTGTACCAATAAAGACTAATAACGATTATTCTCTGTCTAGCAATTATTACACCTGTACCTCGAGATCGTGGTAACGCTGAGTGTGGCAGCGATACGATCAAGGCAACAGAGCCTGATCCCCACACATATATATATATTCTCTCTCTCTCTCTCTAATGACAGATATATATACACACACACACGCACGCACGCACGCACGCGCACACACACATACACTGATGTATGTACATATATATGGGCTATTTCACGTCAAGTGGTACGATGAAAATTTTAAATCGCTCCAAAATTTGAAAATAGGCTGGAAATATCTTCCAGAAGCTAGAAAAAAAATTTTAGGTGTTAAAAATAATTTTCCTGAAAGTTATTCCACCATAAAAAATGAAAATTTTTCAATTTTTTAGGAAAAATGCCAAAACGAAAATTGAATTTTAACGAATATTCTCGGTTAAGAAAGTATGATCTGCTAGCAGAACTAAAAAAAACAAACTGACTCAAGTGACAGTGATTCTTCTTCCAGTAGTAGTAACGATCATCGGTCTCTAAGTAATACTTATGATACAAGTGAAGATGATGATTACGGTAACGAAAAAATTAGTTACAAATTTATAATGAATCTTTAATTTACATAAATATTTATTTATTATATTTTAAATTAATAGATAAATTTAGTATTTTTCATAACTAAGCTACATTTTAATATTTAAAAAATGCAAATTTTACAAGTTATATGTGTACTAATTGAAAGAAATTAATAAGTTGTAGATGATACAATGGTAAATGAACTGAATCAAGATTTTCTAAATCGTAAAAGAGTACTTGTTCAATCAAAGTGCGATGACGATAAGATTCGTGATGAAAGTAGTCATGAAACATCTGCATTTCCAAATATAGGTATATATATTTTTATTTGAGTGATTTTAAGGAAAATAGCTATTATCAAGAGGTGCGCTCGTGCTTCCGACGCAAGCGTGGGATGCGCGGCTAGTCTTATATTCAGCTAACTCGCGATGCTTATTTTTCCTTCGCTGAATCTTGAAATAAAATTAATGTTTTCGTATTCATTTTACTTTAAATTTCTTTCATTTAAATAAACAATACAATTGATTCAATAAATAACCTATTAAATAAAATAACCGTTAAAAAAAATAACCTAAATATAAAAAATTTATATTTTATAAAACAGACACTAGAGAGATTCAATTAGATGACAATAATTATACTGAAAATAGTACAGATGAAGATAATAGTACCGATGATTCGTCAGTTTCTTCAGAATCGACAGGCTCATCAGATATGTCAAGTTCAGAAAATACTGAAGATTCGAGCGACGAGGAAAACTGCTTTTGTAAATGCGGATGTGCCCTTATATGAGGGTGCACCTATAACCGTAGCCGAAAGTATTTTAGCTATTTTTAGCATAGAAAATAGATTTAATATATCAGGAGAGCTATTATCATTTATTTTGTCGTTTATTGAATTACATTGTTTAAAACCGAACAATTGCGTTAAAACAATTTATAAATTTAAAAAAAATTTTTTAAGCATTCAAGCTTCTTTAAAAAACACTTCTATTGTTCTTTATGCTGCTTAAAATCAAATAAAAATTTTTGTGATAAATTCTGTCAAAATGAAAATATGAGTTACTTTATAGAAATTTCCATATTAGCACAGCTATCGTCTATGTTTGATCGATCAGGCTTTAAAGAAAATTTAAATTACCGCTTTTCACGAACTAAAATAAATGTAAATAATTTTGAGGATATTTGTGACGGATCTGTATATAAATCGTTACATGATAATTTTATCAATAATCCAGATAACATTACGTTTATGTGGAATTCTGATGGTTTGACACTTTTTAAATCCTCTAAATTTAGTATTTGGCCTTTTTACTTAATAGTAAACGAGCTTCCTTATGAATTACGCATTAAAAAAGAGAATACAATTATAGCAGGCTTGTGGTTTGGTCGAAAAAAGCCTTTAGCAAATTTATTTCTATCAGTTTTTGAGGATGATTTAGAACAGTTATTTAGAGGAATAGAAATCAAAATTTTTAATGAAATTAATCCTATAAAAATTCGAGGTATGATTCTTAGTGGTACCTGTGATTTACCTGCTAAAGCTCTGTATTTAAACATGCAACAATATAATGGTAAACACGGGTGTCCCAACTATGAAATTGAAACTCAAAGAGTTGAAAATATACAAATTTATCCTTTTCTAGATCAATTAACTTTAAGAACCACCGAAGTAACAAAATTATACGCCCGTCAAGCATTAGAGGCAAAAGCGCCAGTTTGCGGTATAAAGGAACCCACTGTTTTGTCTTTGATTGCTCATGATTATGCAAAATCTACAGGTATTGATGAGATGCACTGTGTCTTTCAAGGCGTAACTAAAAAATTAATGAAATTTTGGTTCGACGTAGATTATCGAGGACATCCTTCGTCTTTAATACCATTTATTAGTATAATAGATAAAAAAATTAAACAACTAACTCTTCCGTCATTCGTTAATCGGAAACCACGAAAAGTGTCGGATTTTTCAGACTGGAAGGCTTCAGAACTGAAAACGTTTTTATTAGTTTTTAGTTTGCCACTTTTAGAAAGTTTTATGAGCAGAAGATATTTTGAACACCACATTTTGCTAGTATACGGGATAACTCTTTTAAATTTAATAAGTATTAGTACCGAACAAATAGAAAATGCAAACCGGGCTTTAACAGAATATGTTTCAAGATACGAATGTTTATATGGACGAAATTCAATGACGTGTAACATACACTTACTGCTACACTTGCCTGATGAAGTGAGAAAGTTCGGACCTCTTTGGACTCTGTCGTGTTTCCAATTCGAAAATTTTAATGGTATACTAAAAAGGTACGTGCACGGATCAAAGAAACCCGAACTTCAAATCGCTTCATCAATAAAAACTTTTTTGTGTTTTGATAGTATTAAAAATACAATAGTCCAAGAGAATAGAGCGGTTGGAAATTTCTGTAAAAAAGTGGAAAAATCAACTACACACAGAAGAAAGTTAACATAAATAATTATTAGTACTTTTATAGTAGGTACTTATAACAACCTTAAATACATACCTGATTATGTGAAAAAAGTAGCTGCAGAAAATAATTTAATAATAGATATTAGAAAATGCCGTTATTTTCATAGTCTATTTAAAAATAATGTTTACTTTGAAACAAAATTATTTGCTGAAAAGAAAACTACAATCTCTTCGTTTATTGAATATACAAATAATAGCTCAAATAATGTAGGAATTATTCGAACATTTTTTAGAGTATGCAAATGTTTAAATTCATCTAAATTTGAAGCTTGTAACTTAGATTGTAAAAACTATGCGATTGTATCTAAATGTATAACCGATCTAGTGTTTAAGTGTGATTCCACAGAAAATTTTATACCGACAATTTATAAATGTCGCGATTCTAGAATTTTACAGCTTATTGATGTAAATAATATTTTAAAAGTATGTTATTATATAAATTTAACAGAAAAAGAATTTATTGTTCATACCACAAAAAATAATGAAGCAACCTAGAAGATTCAATCATTAATCATTTAAGTTTAAATAATATGTATTAATAAATTGTATTAACAAACATTTTATGGATTATGTTTGACTTAATATTTAATTAAAATACAAATTTAGACGACTTTTTAAAACAAATATAATTTATACGTTTTTGGAATTTCTTAAACTTATTAAACTTTATTTAAACTTGATTCAACTTTTCGCCAAGATTCATGTTTATATATAGTTTGGATGAAGTTATATAAAGTTTTAAAGGATATTCATTTTCAATTTTTATAAAATTAATAAAAAGTTTTAAAAACTTGGATAAAACTTGGATGAAACTTAGATAAAACTTTATAAACTATTAATAAAGAGGATCTAAAACTTTGTTTAGCTTTATTAAATCTTTTGCTAAACTTCAGGCAAACTTTTCGCAAACATTGTTTTTTAAAAATCACAAGTTTCGCATTGTCTCGTTGCCCAAACTTTCTCAAACTTTCGGCAAAATCATAGTTTTACAAATGTTTTGCAAAGTTTTTTTAAATTTAGTCTTTTTTACGCGGGTAGGACTATTTTGAAACCCAATGTTTGGACCGACAAAATTGCAATGGCTATTTGGAGTGCGCACAGATTAAAACACGCATTCAAATTTAAAAATCATTGTTTAAAAATAGAAGAGATGAATGGGACAATATATGGTAAGTTCTTTTTTAACATTATTATTTTAAATCTTAATTAGTTAAATTACTTTCAAAATAAATTTTGTATTTTTCTTAAAAGTTTTATTATTTTATTAGCTTGCAAATAGATTTTTATTTTTCGTTTCTACAGAATATAATAAAAAAACGATTATTGTTCGTGCTATATTAAAAATATTGTGAATTTGAGATATATACTGGAAAATTAAATAAGTTATTTTGTATAAACCTGCAAAGATTGATTTCCATTTTCTTTTAATAATTTTGTAAATTTGGTGTTCGCCATTATTAAGATTATATAATTTTAGAGAAGTTTAGGTCTATTGCTTAGTACAATAAAGAAATCGAGTCTTCCCTTTTCCCGCGCACTGCGTCGTGCAGCCTACAGGCTTGACGTTATGTTTATATTTTGTACATTACTCAGAAAATCATTCCGACTACTAAGTATTTTCTAAGCACTTTATAAATTTGTATTAGTCAATTAAAATTTCACAGATGTTACTGGATTGTTATCTACTATCTCTATTTTAAATAATAATTTAAGAAATACGATAGATTTAATATGCACTCATTGGTGATACCTTAAATAACAAAAATAAAGTTAAAGAATAAATTAACAATTATTTAAAAACTATTATTAAATAATTAATGCCAACCTTTTGAAGTCGCTAATATAAAGAAGAAGTGTACGTAAATAAATAACTCACATAATTAGTCGCATCATTGTTAACCATCTTCCGTTTGACTTTTGACAATTACAATGTAAATGACGCATTTTTAAAAAGAAAATCTTTCTGTTATTTTATTCCATGCAATAAAAAATAAATTAGTTTTATTTTATTAAAATTTTAGTAAATCTTAATAAAACATGGAGACTATATTTCTGCGAAGACTTTTTAGGCTTAACTTAATTTGTTATTTTAACCTTAATAATGAGTTATCATAAATTTGTAACTAATGATTATATGCATTTTAAATCCATTAAGTTACTTAAATTGAAGAAAAGAAATATTTTATAAAAATTAATATTGTTCTAAACATTTGTAAGAAAATTTATTTCGATATTTTAGCAAAAGTTCCAGTCATTTTTGGGCAAGGTATCGTTTATGCACATAAAAATTGTACACATATATAATTTTGCACAATTAGAAAATTTGATTAATTATACACATCATATTTTTCTCTATAAAAATTACCAATTTCTTATACATATTATTATAATCACATAATAATGAATAGTTAAATTATACACATAAAAATTAACTGGATAAATATAATTTTCTTTATTATATTTTTGAAAAAACAATGTTAATAAATTTTTTTTAATTTTAGTAGCTTTAATTTACGTATAATTCGTATTTTATATTAGATGATAATCCAGGTGTAAAAGTTGATTTGTTAAAATCAGGTGGTTTCAATGTTGTAAATAATGTTAAATTTTTCACCATCAAAATTCTTTTTACCATTTATATTTTTTATGTATAGATACGTCCACGGATCCCAGGGTTAGATCAAATTTACACAAATCATTTTCGAAAAATTGATATGGTTAGTTGTAATAATTTGTTATTACTCTTCTCGCGGCGATTGATAAATTATTAATTTAAATTCATGTATTTAATTTTTTAGGGATTTCCTGCAATATTTATTTTTACAACCTCTCGAACCACGACAAATTATAATTCTATTTGGGAAAAGTTATTTCAATTAATACCAAATTTAAAAACAAATGTAACAACCGTAACTTGTCATTTTGAGAGGGCGCAATTATATTCATTTAAACAAAATTTTCCTGAGGCTAGGATTTGTGGATGCCTTTTCCATTACAAAACGGTATATTTACACTTTCCATGCTACGAATTTTAATTTCTTTACTCTATATATCTGAATTTTCATTTTGTAGGCAATAGTAAAAAATGGAACCAATTGAATATAGTAGGATACGATTACATACTCGAAAAATCATATGCTTTGGCTCATTTACCATCTGAAAAAATTGAAGAAGGTGCTAGTTATATTACTAGATTAATTGATAATGAAGATAATGAAAGCCTTCAACTATTCGGATCCTATATAAGAAGTTTTTGGGTACCACTACATATTTTCCTCTCAATTTACAAAAATCCAGTGCGCACAAACAACACTTGCGAGAATTTTCATATGCATGCAGCTAGACGCATTGGCAAACACGAGGGAACGTGGAAGATGTTGTGTAAGTATTATCAAAATAGTACATATCTGTACTTTCTCTATATTACATAAAAATAAATAATATTTCAGTTGCGCTATCAAAGGTGATCGATCAAGTTGTGTCAAATTTTCGATCAATCACAGCCGGAGGTCGATTTATCAATTGGAGACCGCTTGATCTTCAAATAACTGATACAGCGATCATCCAATTGGAAAAGGAATTTGAATTGAACCGGTAGAAAATTAATTTTCATCATCCCTCGGTCGAAAGTGTGTTCTTCTTGCTTCGATATTAGAGCATAAAATATCATTTTTGTGCACTGCTAAATGGTCGCGAGAGCCCCCTATCATCGAGGTGGAAAAGTGAAAGTATAATGCGCAAATCTAAATAAACATCTAAAAATGACAATCGCGATACATGAACCTATAAAGTATTTAGCTACGGTATGGTAGTCTTTCTTTTTTACAATACTTAATTAAAATAAAATGTCAGAATCAAATTCATCCGAGGAAGATTTTTCTACCGATGAGGAAGAGGTTATCCGAGATTTCGAAGCAGAAGCAAAATTAATAATAAACCTGGAAACTCTCCCAAAAAAATCAGCTGATCGATACAATATTGTGTATGAAGAATTTCAAAAGTGGAAGCTAGAGAATAAAGCTACGACGAACGATGAAAATGTTTTAATTATTTATTTTCAAGAATTGAAAAAAAAATTAAAACCCACAACTCTCTGGAGCATGTACTCTATGTTGAAAAAGACCTTGAATGCACGACACTCAATTGATATTAATCAATATTTAAATTTAAAGTCGTTACTTAAAAATAATGCAAAAGGTTACAAGGCTACAAAATCATTTGTACTTGAATGGGACCAAATTGTAAAATTCATGAATGAAGCTCCAGATATCACTTATTTAGCTGTAAAGGTTAGTTTTTATTTGTTTACATTACTCAGTTATATAGCAAAATCACTTGTATTTTTAAACTTACAAATTTATTACAGGTACTTTTAGTTTTCGGAATCAGTGGTGCTTGTCGATGCGATGAATTGACTAATTTAAAACTGAAAGATGTTAGAGACATCGGAAATGGTTTCATTGTATCTCTTACCGATAGTAAAAATGACATGCCTCGCACATTTTTTATTGGTCCCTTATTTTACGACAAAGTAAAACAGTATATATCTTTGCGACCAACAAATGTTACGTACGACAGATTCTTTTCTCAATATTTAAATGGAAAATGTCTGCGTCAAGTAATCGGAAGGAACAAAATAGGAGAGGCACCTAAAGCAATTGCCACATATTTAAAATTAGATAATGTAAATAGATACACAGGGCATTGTTTTAGAAGGACCGGAACTACTTTGCTTGCGAATTCTGGGGCTTCAATGACTATGATAAAGCAGTTTGGAGGATGGAAGTTCGATAATGTTGCCCAAGGATACATTGAAAATTCAATGTCAAACAGAAAAAAAATTTTTGACGCCGTTACTTCTAAATCTGCGTCTACATCTAAAGTTCAACTTGATATAAGTCCTTCAGTATCTGAACAATGTTTATCAAACGACACTTCAAGCAATGCAAACCAAAACACGGAAAACATTTCGACTGATGATAGATTTTTTATTTTGGATGAAGATTTTTGTGATGACTTTGAAATATTTAATAATGATTCGGAACCAGTTGCACAAGCTAGTCTAGATGCTGGGAAAAATACACCGAGTACATCAAAGTCACTTAACTTAATTGAAAAACAATCAACACCAAAGTTCCGCAGTGCAAGGGGATTAAAAATAGATAGTACAAGCCAAAAGACTGCAACTGTTACTGCGAAACAAACCAATTCTAAACATTTTCTATCCAAACCTCCAGTTATACTTCCACTGAAAAACAAAAACTCTCATACTCTTCTACCAGCAGCAAAAAAAATCAAGAATAGCGAGGAAAATTCATCAAATTTTAATGAAAATGATCTTCCAATTACAAACAAAGATTGTCCAATAATATATGAAAATTGCACGTTTAATAATACAACCATCACAAACAATTTTTATTATTGTTAAAATAAAAGATAAAATTTATTTTACAGTTTGAAACATTATAAAACTACTTTGTATCTTCCAGTTAAGATAATCTTTGATTAATAAACAGTTTTGTATACTAATATTTATAAATATAATTAAATTTTTGTTTTAATTCTTTTTAGAAATTCGTAATCATAATTTTATTAAAGAAAAACCAACTGGTCTTACACGTTATTTGGTTTATTAACAATTTCTGTATATAACGTATGTAATGTTTCGACGGCCTCCCCCGACCATATGACACTCGCTCCGCTCGTGCATATTAATGTCGGCGGCCGTCGAAACATTTCATAATTACACTCGTCTGTTTACGTTTACTTATATTTTCAATTTAGATACAGGTTAGGATGAGTGCACATTTTCGATGGACTGCGAGATGTGACAGCTTCACCATTGCATGAAATAAAAAAACGCATGTAGCCACAAGGAGCAAAACAAATTAGGTTAAGATGACGCACGTATAATACATCTGATCTTTTCTGCATTGCTCAACAGTCAGCAGCGAGAACAGCTGGCTAATTATTTTTATTTGTTTTAAATTTCGCAATACACTTTCGACCAGGGATGATGAAAAAATGTATACTCAACGCGAGCATAAAGTAGAAGTCCCTGCATTGCGAGTATATGAAACCCTCGGCTACGCCTCGGGCTCATATACTCGCAGTGCACGAAACTTCTACTTTATGCTCTTGTTGAGTAATATACTATTTTTTTATCTTTGTATTATTTTACTGTATGGTTTATTCATTCATTTAATGCACTAATAATCCATTTACTTATATTTCAATTATTTATAATAACAATAATTATTTGCATATTCTTTAGATTAAGCGTCGAGGAATTTCTCACGTCGATTGCAAATTTGAGAAGGCTACATCTTTCAAGAGTTTAATATAGAAATAATTATTTTCATATAAGCACAACTATACGTATAAACACATTAATTTATTTATCTTTTCATTAATTTAGTTTTCCTGTATGACGAATTAGAAAGAGAGCAGAGAGAGAGAGGTTGTTTTTAGGAGAAGGCGACGGGTACACCAAAGTAATAACCCACTTTACTTATCTTTTTGGTCTAATTAACACATATTGGTGCAGATTTTTAATTATAATTGTGTTACAGTATACGATCGTCAGCTGATGCCAGACGCACCCGCACTTGCAATAAGACGACGCGGTCAACCTCCTCAAGAAAGATTGATCCCGGTTGCAGAAAATAAATCGGAACCACCAGCAGTGGCACCAAGAAGAAGGGGACGGCCTCGACGACGAGCAGAAGAAATGTGG
>JANSJX010000996.1:7500-13120 GCA_026168455.1 Theocolax elegans | reverse complement strand
GAAATTAAAAATATTAACGGTACGTTCATAGTGGGGGTAAATTACGGAAATTTGTCAGTTAGACTTGATTATATAATATTAAATTAAAGTTTTTTTTAATAATTTATTAATTACAATGACGTTGAGTAAGACTAATAAGCAAGTTCGACATGATTTCACGAGCGAGCCTAAGAGAAAATGCAAGACTAGTGAGAACCAAGGCATTAACCGGATTTTATAAGAAATAATTTTGAAAAAATGCACGAAGGAAAAAATTTATGATAAAACAAAAAAAATAAATGCGAAATAAGTAAAACCAGTGAAGGATTGTTCTCCGTTTTCAGAGTACACCTCAGGAGCTACTGAAAAGCTTATCAATCGAGGTTATTCTGTTATACATATACGACTTGTTCCACCGCCCTCTTTTACGTTGTATTTGTTGTTTGCGAGCCTAGACAAGGGAGTTAACAAAGGTTATTAGCTGATTATATGCATGTTTTAGATTTATATGTACATATCACCGAATGAAAGAAGTAAAGAATATAATAATCCCATCTGGCCACACAATAAAGCTTCGAATCGACCTCGAAATCGACCTCGATTCCATCTTGAAATCCATTTCAATTTTTTTGACAGGGTTAAGGAGTAACAGTAAACGATTATGGCGAGGAGTGCTATTCCAGACGGCACGCATGTTCAAAAATAATTCATAATGAATTCATTGAAATAATTCTTTAAGAACTCATGGAATAGTATTCAAAAAGAATTGAAAATGTACCTAAATTGATCAAAATGAATACAATGCGAACAATTAAATCATTCAAAATGATGTCTTACAGTATTCATTTAGTGCCCATTATTTGATCGTGTTATGTCACCTGAAATGAATTCTTCAAATATTCAAAAAGTAATATTTTTTGGTTAAGAAATTAATAAATAAAGTATTCTTTTAAAATGAATTCTAAAAGCATTCATTTCTACTTTGATAAAACAGTTCGTGAATGAATTGTACCTACAGTTAGGAAGGAATACATTTAATGTTTATAAAGGTTTTCTTTTTATAATTCTTTATGAATTGTTAAATGAATTCATTTAGAATGCATAAAGAATAGAAAAATTAATTAATTAATATAAAAGTTAATTATTAAATTTATGCCCTCGACACTATATTATCGTCTTTATTGCCTTGATTTGCTGATTGTCAACGTACAGCCTCAATTATTCGGCCGAAGATCGTTTGATTGTGCGAGTGCGAGAGAGGTTATATAGTGATTTATGAGGATAAGTGCAATTGGTGCAAGTTTTAATTATCAGATGTGTTAATCTATGATAAGAGGACGTCGAAGCTAGCATTTTTACCATCAGAGTAACTCTACCTAATGGCACATATTCGCAATTACAATTTCACACTATTCTTCGTTATTTGCCACTAGATTTCAATGAAATTTGCACAGGATATATAAAATGATGCAGAGAATTGGGCTGTGCATCGAAAAGCGGCGAAAATTGAAAGAAAAACCTTTCTGATTAGTCTAAAACTGCTAACCCCAACCGCGTACGTTATACGTATGTAGTAAAGATATTCCCCAAGAGGTGTCGCTGTATGGGTGCATCGATGTTATTAGTTTAATAAATAATTTATTAGTTTAACAAAAAAATAATAAATTTAGAGTAAAAAAAAAACGAAACAAAATTCAACGAATTCAGTGAATAATAATTATTATTCTTTTTCTACAATATTATTTTTTGAATAATTTTTTGAATAATTGTAATGTTTCTATATTCATCGAGATACCAATCGTTTTTATACGGTCAGCCCGGCTGTCACCGGCCTGAAGAGGTTTGCGCCGGTCGGTAATAAGTACGTACATGTACTCTACATTGACTATAGCAGTGATTTGTAAATTAGGAAAAATTTAACGAATCGTCTAATCATTTTCGACGGTTTTCCGGTTCCGGTGTTCATGAAACAAAACTTTCTGATCCAACATGTCGACGATGTGCAACGTAAAGAAACGTGGTACCTATGCAGACTTACAAAATAAATAAACAACAGCTAAAGTAAAAGGGTAATTATAAAAAAATTATCACTGTATTCTAATACATTCACTCATATTTATTAATTTTTTTTATTTATGATTCCAGCTTCCAGATTAACGTATTACTATTCGTGCCGATCGTGCCTCGATTTCAATATCGTAAACTTTTACCCGATTATTGCAGTAAGTATATATTGAATTAGTAAAAATACAAGTTTAAAAGAATTTTATCTCCCCACTACGATATACATTTATTTTTATCGCATTTGCGTGTATCTATTTTTATAGAGATATATTAATTTTGAAGTATGCAGCTTGAATTTTCTTTGAGGCAAAAAATATATTTTTATTATAAAAAGTTTAAATTGCTCATAAAATGTGATATAAATAATCATGAATAAATAACTACATCTGAGAAGTATAAGAACTTGATATTTTAACTCTTATATGAAAAGTACATTAATAATTATAAACATCGATCGAATGTTAAACATTAGTCTGTACATTTTTAAGCTCGTTGAAGCTGTTTGGTACTTTAAAATGTCTTAAAAGAGAAAGTTTACCATTTTTATCAAAAATTTGCTTGCATTGTTCATGTGATATTAAAGTATTAACAATAACAAACACACATATCCATTGTACACTCTGCACATTTGATTACAATGTTAGAGTACATTAACTCGGTCATACGATTCAAGACTCAGTATTTTGGTGTGTATACAAACATATTGCAGTGTTGTTTCATTGCGAATAAAAAAGCTTGAGTTATGAGTCAAAGCTCGATATTTTTCATACCTAGTACATTTGGTTTTGTACATGAATAAGAGGGTGATCTCTGTATATAATTCATGCATTGTTTCAGCTTATTAAAATTGGCCCTTCAAATCATTTTTTAATATAATTAATAATTAAATATAAAAATTACAATACATTGGTTATTTTGTATTCAGTTGATGCTAACATTTAACTATTCTTTATGAATTATTTTGTTCTTAAAAATAAACCAAGATTATTCATACTGATTCTTTGAACAGTTACATTTTTTTCATTACAAACTGCTCAGTCGAAAAATTAAGTTGAAAAGTGAGGTTCTTGTTTCTTTTACTTTTTTTTATTACATTTATATATGTATAATTTTATTTGTTTTAATATACTTTAATATGCATTTAAATATACTTTATTAGATTGTCCCAGATCGTTTATCTCTTTTTCGCATTGGTTAATTGTGGTAAAAATTAATGTTTTCTAAGTTATGCATAATCGCATTGACTATAGTGTTAGGTAAGTGATATATCAGCAAACTTATGTTTGTACAAAATTCAGCAAGTCTTTATTTTTTTAGTCAAGTAAGTGTAGGAATCGTTGAAAAAATAACGAACGGGACAATTTCACTATAAATATTCAACTGCCTGCTATTCATTGGTAAAATAATTATAAAGGCTAATTATTTATTTTGTTACTCTCCTATTAACCTACTATTAATTCTTTTCTGTTATCTAAACATTTTTCACAATAATTTAATTCTATTATTATTATTTTATTTATCATGTAATATAAAAAAAATCATATAATATTATTGTAATGTATATTGTAGCACAACTATAATTCATTTAGGACTCTTTTCCTCAAATTGTACTGCTTATTACAATTGTAAGTTCCTGTTAATATTCCTTAGGCCAAAATATAACTGTCATTTTTGTTTTAACGTTAACTTATTAATGCTGGTTATATAAAATTGAGTAAAATAAACTATTTGACTAATCTGAATAGTACAATTATGCATTTTCAACTAACACCTAATACAGAACAGACAAATGTATCAAGTGCGTTATGAAATACTTAATTATTAAGACAATATATAAATTGAATTGATTGATATAAAAAAATATTAAAAATAAATTTTTGGTTTAGATGCTACTTCATCTACTAATTCATCTTTGCATTTGATCTCATATTATTAAAAAAAATTAATAAAATAACCTATCTAATATTTAAAAAAATGTATGATAAATTTTTTATTCATTATTTAAAATTCGCCATAGCTACTCACTAGAGTATATTGTAAGATTTTCAAACTCTAATACAAATGTAAATATATAAATAATAGCAGTCTTTAAAAAATTGGATATCGTAACATTTTAATAACCCCTACATAGGTACAAAGTAAAAATTGAATAGTACTCTCCTATCTAAACTATGTTTTCTTGTCTTATAGATTGAATATAATATATAATATTTTATTTTATATTATTAGTCATTTCATTATAAAGTCATATATACTTCTTTAGCAATAGCATCTTAGATTTTAAAATATGCATTGAGGTTTTATTTGGAAATTAAGAGAAACGTCAAGCCATTATAAAAATGAATTCTATAAATCTCTTTAGCATAATTGTTAAACATATATACTTTGATTCAATTGAAAAATCCTAAACACCATACCTCTATAGTAAATAATCTTAACTTTATCAACTAATACTAGAACACAAATTAGTTGGATTACTTATGTTAAAATTAATATTAAAATTTTAAAAGACTCTCATAAAATGCATTATTATATTTATATTTGTTTATACCTATAACTTTTATTTTTCACAATTAGTAATAAAAAACCCTAAGCTAATGACAAAAGTTTGTAATAATATTTTATGGTTTTAGAAGAGAAGATGGATTATCAATTTAATATTTTTTATACGAAATTCAAAAGTAACTAATTTTTTTCACTAATGACTTAATGTATATGAAATACATATTTTCCTTACTGTTGATAATTGAATAATTTTATCAAAATTTGCTTAATAATTAAACTTTAAAATAATAAAAGAAATTTATAAGTAATCGGAAGCTTATACGATTATGTAGGTGAGGAAGCCACGACATTTTTATTGCTATATTACGGAAGCGCCTACACGCCACACCAGCGCACCCGTGCGTGCGTTCCTATTTCATCGATTATTGCGATTGGATTGGCACGCACGCACGGGTGCGTGCGTTCCTACCTTACTTTATATTGGTTTGGAACGAACGCACCCGTGCGTGCGTTCTTTCGTTCCCATGCCAACAAAAAAAAGGAATTTTCGAGTTTTTATTTAACCAGTATAAATTTATGGATCTGTAAATAAAAAGGTGAGTTAATGAAATGTATTTTTCGACAATTGGACTGCATCTGCAATAAATTCATAAAAAGATGTTAATATATATACGTGTGTGTGTATCTGTCCATCATAACATAACCCGTAATTAATAAAATACGTTACGTAAACTAATAATTGCATAAGCAAACAAACACATTTCATTAACTCACCTTTTTATTTACAGATCCATAAATTTATACTGGTTAAATGAAAACTCGAAAATTCCTTTTTTTTGTTGGCATGGGAACGAAAAACGCACGCACGGGTGCGTGCGTTCCAAACCAATATAAAGTAATAGGAACGCACGCACCCGTGCGTGCGTGCCAATCCAATCGCAATAATCGATAAAATAGGAACGCACGCACGGGTGCGCTGGTGTGGCGAGTAGGCGCTTCCGTACTATATATATGGAAGAAAGAATAAACGTTTATCGTAACGATATGGTTAACTTAAAAAATGTATTCGAGG
>JANSJX010000996.1:0-2500 GCA_026168455.1 Theocolax elegans | reverse complement strand
GAGTCCGTCGCCCTACCGACCAAGCCATCGCAGGCCACTTTTGGGAACTTTATTAGATATAAATAATGATGTCTATTTTATCATTGGTGATGTAGGATATTAAAATTGCCAGATAGTATTGCAATATTTATATATTATTACTCATTGCAGTTTCTTCACGGTATTATATACTTTCATAAATGTAAAGGAATACATCAGTAAGTCAGAATTAACACATATATGAAGCGTTTAACCAACGGTGGTGCAAGTATTATTTTATTATTTAAAAGAATAAAAAAGAAATGTCCATTTTATTAGTATTGCAGAAATTAATTTTGCACAAATTAATATCATTAGAATATTATTTATTTATTACTGTAAAACATGTGAGGGCCAGAAATGAAAAATAATAGTGTAAGATACTTTTCATATAAAAAATCTGTATTCAGATTGGTAGAAATTTTTGCATGGTTCAAAATACTTGTCGATTACAGTTTGATTTCAGTGCTTTCAATTGCAGAAACTTTTTACGAAGTTTAAGTAATATATATAAAAATGTTTATATAAAATATAAATTTATGGTACGATTCAAAATACTTGTCGATTTCAGTTTGATTTCAATTCTTTCAATTGCAGAAATTTTTTATACGAAATTTTCGTAATATTTATAAAAATGTTTCATTAAAATTCAAAGAAATAGATAAAATAAGGTAGTTAGAAATTAAAATTATTTATTTATCAGATAACAATGTCAGATTCAATTGCAGAATTTATTTATCAGATAACAATTTTCAAAGTTTGATTAGAATAGCACAATACTTTGCGGGTTTTGACACCTTCTTGGAAGGTGTTTTCGAATTGAATACTTTCAATTGCAGAAAAATATTATGGAATATAGGTAAGTTAGATATAGAAAAGGTGTAATAAAAATATAAATAAGTAGAGAAAATATGGAATTAGAATCAAAAATATTTTTATCTTATACTTTAAAATCTATCAGACAGATAACAATTTTATTTATCAGATAACAATTTTCAAAGTTTGATTAGAATAACACATATACTTGCGGGTTTTGACACCTTTTTGAAAGGTGTTTTTGATTTGAGTACTTTCAATTGCAGAACACTATTATGGAGTATAAATTACTTATAAAAAGGTGTAATTAAAATATAAATAAGTATAAAAATAGAATTATCTTAAAAGTGCAATAATTAATATATTTAATTGTTTGTAATAGAATTATCTTAAACATGCAATAATTAATATATTTAATTTTTAACCCATTGTATATATCATATGGATATTTGGAAAAGTGTATGTTATACTTGATTAATATTTATTTCATCTTCAAACAATTTTGCATCTGTATTTAAAGCATTACATTGAATTTTAGATCCGTTATTATTATTGAGTATACGTTTAAAAATTTTATGAGTTTTATCAAGAATGAGTAAACAAATACACATTCTTTCATGTTGTGTTCACAACTTTTTTTTTGCGCACGGAAAAAATACATATATTATGTATTCTTGAAAAAACAATTTTAAAATATATATATATATATTATATAAATATTCCGCCGCACGCACACACACCCACATACATACATACATATATATACACATATATGGGCTATTTCACGTCAAGTGGTACGATGAAAATTTTAAATCACTCCAAAATTTGAGAACAGGCTGGAAACATCTTCCAGAACATACAAAAAAAATTTAAGTGTTAAAAATAATTTGCTTAAGAGTTATTTGACCATGAAAAGTGGAAATTTTCAATTTTTTAGAAAAATTTCTATTTTTAAAGCCATTTATCTCAAAATCAGTTGATTTTTTTGAAAAAACATTACAAACAACTTTTGTTTAAATTAATCTTTAGAACTTATCTATCCCTGGTTACATTTCTTAATTTTAAAATCTCGAAGAGATAGAAAACCCGGACATATTGAATATCAAAAAAAAGGCTACTACACCATAATCAATTTTAATCTAACATCTCTCAAAAGTTCACATTTTTCGCGAGCTTTCGAATGGCTTGGGTTAGATTATTGGCCAAGACCGCTGGTGTAACTTATGCCTCATAAACCTCATAAAATCACTAATTTTCACGAATTTTAGGACATAACTTACACCAAAGGAGTAATATATATATAAATATGTGGTAATGAACAATTAACTTACCAAAAATAGTAAAGTGCATAAACTTAATTGTAGCATTTAGTAAAAACCTATTAAAATTTTAGATTATTTTAAACGGATCTAAATAGAACTATACCTCCTAAGATTAATTATTTAAGTCATCGCCAAGAGTTCTATATGTCATTAATATTTTGTACTTTTAGAGTAATAAAACTTTATACTTAATTAAATTAATTTTTGTATCAGTTTTACAAATTATTTATAACATTTTAGTGGTATATAAATAAAAACCAGTTTCTTCCATTTCTCCCGTAATTCGTAATTTGCACCCTCTTTCAAAATTGCGTTTTAATCCATAATTATATCCAATTAGTTTT
>JANSJX010000995.1:0-13124 GCA_026168455.1 Theocolax elegans | reverse complement strand
GCAGCCAAAAATAAGAAGCCTGAACCAGAACCTGTTGCCGCAAAACCAGCACCTAAGCCTCGAGCAGCAGCTGTTGCTAAAAAGCAGAAACTACTGAAAAGAAAACAGCAACAAAGCGAACATCAAAAAAACAGAGCCAGAAGCTGAGGATGATGATAAGGTAGAAGAAGATGAGGAGGAAGCAGAGAAGCCTGCAAAGAAAAGCAGGGGAAAGACTGTAAAGAAAGCTGATACGGAAAAAGCTGAAGAAGGTTACTATTTTTTAAGATAATCATATTTCTAACATTTGAATGACATTATCTCCTTAAATTAGTTAAATAGTAATAATTATAATTAAAAAAAATAATACTTATCAAATTTTAAAAATTTTTTAAAAGCTTTTACCTTTGTTAAATTTGTTTAAACAAATAAAAATTGTTTTAATAATTCTACAATACCAGCATTAGAATTCTTTGTTTAAAACGAATTAATGAATCAAATTGTGTGTATTAAATTTAATGTATTTTAATTTTTCAGATGAAACCAAAAACAAACCAGTTGAAGAAAAAGCTCTGCAGCTTCTAAAAAAGGCAAAGGTCGAGGTGCTAAAGCAGAAGGTAAATAACATTATAATAAAATTTAAGTAAATGTAATCAAAATTTAATTTATAGATAGTTAAATATTTGTAGCTTGATTAACAAGGGTGTAGAGTTGCTTTTAGGGGATAATGAGGAAAAAGAAAAAGAAAAGAGTCCAAAGACCTTCCTTGGCAACAAGGAGACACCAGATCGATCAACTGAACCGAAACAGGGTGTATCAGTATCTAATATAGAAAATAGGCATTATTTGAAGTTGTTCTAGGAGGACAGGAATATAGGGCGTTAATTGATTCTGGTTCCACATTGTCTTAGTAGGGTCAAGGATAGCTGAACAGTTTAAGGATAGATTAAAGTCCTCTGATGTGGTTATTAAAAATGTCAATGGTGGATTAGTGAGGGCGTTAGGGACGTTAGAAATCAATTTAGAGATTGACGGACATGTAGGGAAAATTAATTGCAGGGCATTGAAAGACTTGGAATCGGATATGATATTAGGGATGGATTTCGGCAAACTTTTTAATTTCGATGATAGATTAGGACAGGATCAGTGGCGTGTTAGGGAAGGTCCTTGGAGGTCGTATAGTAGTGAGAAAGGGACAAACCATCCTATAATATTCGGGGAATGCGCTGGCATCTCTGAATTACAGGATGAGGAAAGGGACAAAGTGCAAAAATTGGTGCACAATTTGCTTCCAGACATAAACGCCGATCGGTTAGGAATGACCGACCTTACTGAACATTCAATTGATGTTCAGGGAGCTCCTCCAATCAAACATCGACACCGGCGCATCTCGCCCAAGATGTTGGAGGCAGCTCATGAGGAGGTTAGGAAGATGTTACAGTTGGGAGTTATAGAAAGATCGGCAAGTGACTGGAGCAGTGCACCAGTTTTGGTACGGAAGTCCGACGGATCAATTAGATTTTGTGTGGACTATAGGGACTTGAACTCGGTCACAAAACGGGATGCGTATCCTTTGCCACAAATGGATTCGATTCTGGATAAAATTCGCAAGGCCAAGTATATTAGCAAAATCGACTTGAAGCAGGCGTACTTTCAGGTTAAGATGGCGCCTGCTAGTCGAAAATATACGGCTTTTGCGGTGCCAGGATCGGGTCTATGGCAATTTAAAAGGATGCCATTCGGTTTGACGAATGCGCCCATGACCTTCCAGCGGTTGATCGATGCGATATTCGGTCCGGAATTCGAACCTTTCATTTTCGGATATCTGGACGATATAATCATCGTCACCGAGTCGTTCGATGAGCACTTGAAATATCTGGATTTGGTATTGCGGAAATTATTAGATGCAGGGTTAACGGTGAATAGGGACAAATGCGAATTTTGTTGTAGTAGGGTGACTTATTTAGGTTTTATTTTAGATAGGGACGGACTTAGAACAAATCCAGATAAAGTGTCTCCGGTGGTCAATTATCCAGTACCCAGGACAATCAAGGAATTGAGAAGATTCTTTGGTATGATCGCCTGGTACTCGCGTTTTATTGAGAATGAGGCCGAATTAAAAATACCATTAGTAAGGTTGTTGCATAAGGGACAAGAATGGATATGGGGGGAGGAGCAGCAGGAAGCTTTCGATACACTAAAGAGAGCCTTGACTGTTGCACCCGTTCTTGCTCGCCCTGATTTCAGCAAACCGTTCAAAGTGCAGTGTGACGCAAGTAATTATGCACTGGGAGCGGTGCTGACTCAGGAACAGGAAGACGGGGAGCACCCCATAGTCTACATTAGTAGGGTTTTGTCGGCCGCGGAAAGGAATTATTCCACAACGGAAAAGGAATGTTTGGCGTTAATTTGGGCTATAAAGAAGTTGAGGCCATATTTAGAGGGATATCCATTTACCGCAATCACGGATCATAGTGCGTTGAAATGGTTGCGGAACCTTAAGGAGCCTACTGGTCGTCTCGCTCGGTGGGCTATAGAGATGCAACAATGGGACTTTGAGATAGTCCATAGAAAAGGATCTCTCAATCAAGTCCCAGACGCACTCTCTAGGATGTATCCGGGTGAGGTCGATACAGTGGCTGCTTTTCAGGAGATTAGGGACACTTGGTATTTAAATATGCTCAAGAACGTCGAGCAATTTCCTAACCGTTACCAGCAATGGAGAGTAGAAAACGGTCTATTATATAGGTACCGTAACGATCCATTGTTGAACCCGGTCACAAATAGGGACGAAGATTGGAGATTAGTGGTCCCAGAGGAACAGCGAGAGCGAGTAATAAGGGATGCGCATTGCGAAACCTCGGCGGGTCACTTAGGGGTAGAAAAGACGTATGACAGGGTTATTAGGGACTATTATTGGAGAGGAGTATGGTACGATGTTAATAGATTCGTAGTAGGGTGTGATGTTTGTCGGAGATATAAAGTATCCCAGTTAGGCCCACAAGGATTGCTTAGTAGTAGGGTGATTGAGAGACCTTGGGTAGTGGTGGCAGCGGATATGATGGAGTTTCCACCTAGTAAGAGTCAGTGTAAATACTTGTTAGTTTTCCAAGATTTATTTACTCGGTGGATAGAGTTGAAACCGTTAAGAACCGCGGATGGTAAATCAGTAGCAAAAGCATTTGAGGAATTGATCTTATTTAGGTGGGAGACTCCTGACTATTTGCTTACTGACAATGGTAAAGAGTTTGAGAATAAATTTTTAAATGATGTCTTAGCGGAATATGGGGTTAAACATGTCACCACTCCACCCTACCATCCTCAAGCAAACGCTGTAGAACGGAGCAATCGTACGTTGAAAACTATGATTGCGGCGTTTGTTAAGAACGATCACAGGACCTGGGATCAACACCTTAGTGAATTTAGGCATGCGATAAATACCGCGATTCAATCGTCTTTAAAGGTATCACCCGCATTCCTGAATTATGGGAGACACCCCAGACCTGTTAAAAGTTTACGTAGGGAGGTAGAACCGAGAGAATTAATTCAAAAGGGTGATGAAAAAGCTTGGGCCGATAGGGTACAACGGTTAGATATACTAAGAGATATTGTCACCAAGCATATAGAACAGGCGAAGGAAAAACAAGCTAAGGTATTTAATAAGGGTAGGAGGGACGTCAGATTTTTCCCGGGAGATAGGGTACTATGTAGGACTCATTATTTGTCTAACGCCGCGAATAGGTTTTCGGCAAAACTGTGTCCTAAATACGAAGGACCTTACACCATATTAGAAGTATTATCGCCTACCGTGTATATTATTGATAGGACTGATAAGTCCAAAGGGAAAATAAATAAGGTGCATGTAAAGGATCTGATCAGGTATGTTACACCACGGGGAGTGAAGGGTAGTAAGGACTATAAGGTAGCAGGGTAGTCAGTAGAGGTCTCCTTACTAAAAGTAGGGATGGTTTAGAAAACCAAGGAAGAAAGGGGATTAATTGACTGGAGCAGGATGAATTATAAGAAGTTCACGTAAGTTTTTTTTATTATTATTACCGTATTTTTTTTTATATGTGTTAGGGTGTCACGTTATCCCGGGAGTATATGCAGGTAGTATTCTAAGGAATAAACTATCCTTACCAGGGTAAGTAAAGTTTAGGGGGGGGTAATGTGATGTAGTAACATCACTGGGCGTCGCCTGGAGAGTCGTTGTTGGTGCGTGCACGCGCACGCACCACTCCGCGGTAGTACCGGGTACTGTTCCCGCCGGTGGGGATCGCGCACACCCGGGGAAACGGTCGCGAGGCACGTTGTTTACGTGCCGGCCCGCGCTCAGTTGTCGCCATCTTGAATCGATCTAGATTCAAGCGCGCGCACACTGAACACGCGGTCCGCGCTCGTATCGATACGGGGATCGCGCGCATATAGTATAGGGAATTTGGAACGCGGATAGTGGGGGAACATGTGTATAAGAGTACGGAGATAAATGTATATTTGAATTTAGCGCTATTAACTAGAGAATAATTTAGTGATCTATTGAACCAATCAATAGATGACTTTATTAGAGAATAAGACTTCCGTATGGGTAAATATAACAGCATATTACGTTATATGACTGTAATTACCTTAAATACGGAAAGTCGAAATACTAGTTGGGACAATGATACTATACCGCAAGTGCAGTATGAAACAAAGAAGAGTTGCGATTGTTTCTTATAACAAATATGGAATGATGCAGGTTAATGGTTTATTAGTTATTTGTGTTTGAGGAAAACATCCTATGCTCAATTATATATATTATTTTGATTGCAGTCTGGCCCATTTTGACACATATATGGGGCTTGGAGAACTATCAGTTGCAAATGCATTGTACTGAGTTGAGCGCAAGCAGTTGTGGAGCTGTATACAAAATTTGGGAAACATATATTCTGTGACTGTAGAGGTACTATTAGCAAACAGAAGGAACTTGACCTGTACTTTGACAAATTTGGTTGCATTTTAATTTATAGATAATATACCCATTTTGCAAAAGTACTGGTCTCTTTGTAACTCCCTGCACATACATAGTGACATGGAGGTATAGACATATTATCGCAGCGAACGTGCATGATTTTAGGGTAAGGAGGCATCATGTGGCCTAAAAGTATTATGTAATATTAACTAAACTAATGAGCTATAATAATTATTGATACAGACACATGGTGAACCCGACATGGTGTTTAAATAGTACAATACCGCAACTGCAGTATGAAACAAAGAAGAGTTGCGATTGTTTCTTATAACAAATATGGAATGATGCAGGTTAATGGTTTATTAGTTATTTGTGTTTGAGGAAAACATCCTATGCTCAATTATATATATTATTTTGATTGCAGTCTGGCCCATTTTGACACATATATGGGGCTTGGAGAACTATCAGTTGCAAATGCATTGTACTGAGTTGAGCGCAAGCAGTTGTAGAGCTGTATATAAAATTTGGAAAACATATGTTCTGTGACCGTAGACGTACTATTAGCAGACAGAAGGAACTTGAACCTGTACTTTGACAAATTTGGTTGCATTTAATTTATAGATAATGCCCGCATTTTGTTAAAGTACTGGTCTAGTTATAACTCCCTGCACATACATAGTGACATGGAGGTATAGACATATTATCGTAGCGAACGTGAACGATTTTAGGGTAAGGGGGCATCATGTTGTTGACTAAGAGTATTATGTATTATTAACTAAAATGAATGAGCCATAATAATTATTGATACAGACACATTGTGAACCCGACATGGTGTTTAAACAGTACTATACAGCAAGTGCAATATGAAACAAAGAAGAGTTGCGTTTGCTTCTTATAACAAATATGGAATGATGCAGGTTAATGGTTTATTAGTTATTTGTGTTTGAGGAACAACATCCTATGCTCAATTATATATATTATTTTGATTGCAGTCTGGCCCATTTTGACACATGTATGGGCTTGGAGAACAATCAAGTGCAAGTGCATTGTACTGAGTCGAGCGCAAGCAGTTGTGAGATGTATATAAAATTTGGGAAAACATATGTTCTGTGACCGTAGACGTACTATTAGCAGACAGAAGGAACTTGACCTGTACTTTGACAAATTTGGTGCATTTTAATTTATAGATAATGCCCGCATTTTGTTAAAGTACTGGTCTAGTTATAACTCCCTGCACATACATAGTGACATGGAGGTATAGACATATTATCGTAGCGAACGTGAACGATTTTAGGGTAAGGGGGCATCATGTTGTTGACTAAGAGTATTATGTATTATTAACTAAAATGAATGAGCCATAATAATTATTGATACAGACACATTGTGAACCCGACATGGTGTTTAAACAGTACTATACAGGCAAGTGCAATATGAAACAAAGAAGAGTTGCGTTTGCTTCTTATAACAAATATGGAATGATGCAGGTTAATGGTTTATTAGTTATTTGTGTTGAGGAAAACATTCCTATGCTCAATTATATTATTATTTTGATTGCAGATCTGGCCTCATACTTGACACATGTAATGGGCTTGGAGAACAATCAAGTGCAAGTGCATTGTACTGAGTCGAGCGCAAGCAGTTGTGGAGATGTATATAAAATTTGGGAAACATATGTTCTGTGACTGTAGAGGTACTATTAGCAGACAGAAGGAACTTGACCTGTACTTTGACAAATTTGGGTGCATTTTAATTTATAGATAATGCGCGCATTTTATTAAAGTACTGGTCTAGTTATAACTCCCTGCACATACATAGTGACATGGAGGTATAAACATATTATCGTAGCGAACGTGCACGATTTTAGGGTAAGGGGGCATCATGTTGTTGACTAAAAGTATTATGTATTATTAACTAAAATGAATGAGCTATAATAATTATTGATACAGACACATGGTGAACCCGACGTGGTGTTTAAATAGTACTATACGGCAAGTGCAATATGAAACAAAGAAGAGTTGCGTTTGCTTCTTATAACAAATATGGAATGATGCAGGTTAATGGTTTATTAGTTATTTGTGATTGAGGAAAACATTGTATGCTCATTGAAATTTATTATTTTGATTGCAGACTGGCTCATACTGACACATATATAGGGCTTGGAGAACTATCAAGTGCAAGTGCATTGTACTGAGTTGAAAGCAAGAAGTTGTGGTGCTGTACATAAAATTTGGAAAACATATGTTCTGTGACTGTAGAGGTACTATTAGCAAACAGAAGGAACTTGACCTGTACTTTGACAAATTTGGTTGCATTTTAATTTATAGATAATATACCCATTTTGCAAAAGTACTGGTCTCTTTATAACTCCCTGCACATACATAGTGACATGGAGGTATAGACATATTATCGCAGCGAACGTGCATGATTTTAGGGTAAGGAGGCATCATGTGGCCTAAAAGTATTATGTAATATTAACTAAACTAATGAGCTATAATAAAAATTGATACAGACATATGGTGAACCCGACATGGTGTTTAAATAATACTATACCGCAAGTGCAGTATGAAACAAAGAAGAGTTGCGTTTGCTTCTTATAACTAATATGGAATGATGCAGGTTAATGGTTTATTAGTTATTTGTGACTGAGGAAAACATTGTATGCTCATAGAAAGTTATTATTTTGATTGCAGACTGGCTCATACTGACACATGTATAGGGCTTGGAGAACTATCAAGTGCAAGTGCATTGTACTGAGTTGAAAGCAAGAAGTTGTGGTGCTGTACATAAAATTTGGAAAACATATGTTCTGTGACTGTAGAGGTACTATTAGCAAACAGAAGGAACTTGACCTGTACTTTGACAAATTTGGTTGCATTTTAATTTATAGATAATATACCCATTTTGCACAAGTACTGGTCTCTTTATAACTCCCTGCACATACATAATGACATGGAGGTATAGCCATATTATCGCAGCGAACGTGCATGATTTTAGGGTAAGGAGGCATCATGTGGCCTAAAAGTATTATGTAATATTAACTAAACTAATGAGCTATAATAATTATTGATACAGACACATGGTGAACCCGACATGGTGTTTAAATAGTACTATACCGCAAGTGCAGTATGAAACAAAGAAGAGTTGCGTTTGCTTCTTATAACAAATATAAAATGATGCAAATTAATGGTTTATTAGTTATTTGTGATTGAGGAAAACATTCTATGCTCATTGAATTTTATTATTTTGATTGCAGACTGGCTCATACTGACACATGTATAGGGCTTGGAGAACTATCAAGTGCAAGTGCATTGTACTGAGTTGAGAGCAAGAAGTTGTAGAGCTGTATATAAAATTTGGAAAACATATGTTCTGTGACTGTAGACGTACTATTAGCAGACAGAAGGAATTTGACCTGTACTTTGACAAATTTGGGTGCATTTTAATTTATAGATAATACGCGCATTTTGTTTAAGTACTGGTCTAGTTATAACTCCCTGCACATACATAGTGACATGGAGGTATAGACATATTATCGTAGCGAACGTGCACGATTTTAGGGTAAGGGGGCATCATGTAGTTGACTAAAAGTATTATGTATTATTAACTAAAATGAATGAGCTATAATAATTATTGATACAGACACATGGAGAACCCGACATGGTGTTTAAATAGTACTATACCGCAAGTGCAGTATGAAACAAAGAAGAGTTGCGTTTGCTTCTTATAACAATATGGAATGATGCAGGTTAATGGTTTATTAGTAATTTGTGACTGAGGAAAACATCCTATGCTCATTGAAATTTATTATTTTGATTGCAGACTGGCTCATACTGACACATGTATAGGGGCTTGGAGAACTATCAGATGCAAGTGCATTGTACTGAGTTGAGAGCAAGAAGTTGTGGAGCTGTATATAAAATTTGGAAAACATATGTTCTGTGACTGTAGACGTACTATTAGCAGACAGAAGGAACTTGACCTGTACTTTGACAAATTTGTGTGCATTTTAATTTATAGATAATATACCCATTTTGCAAAAGTACTGGTCTCTTTATAACTCCCTGCACATACATAGTGACATGGAGGTATAGACATATTATCGCAGCGAACGTGCATGATTTTAGGGTAAGGAGGCATCATGTGGCCTAAAAGTATTATGTAATATTAACTAAACTAATGAGCTATAATAATTATTGATACAGACACATGGTGAACCCGACATGGTGTTTAAATAGTACTATACCGCAAGTGCAGTATGAAACAAAGAAGAGTTGCGTTTACTTCTTATAACAAATATGGAATGATGCAGGTTAATGGTTTAATAGTTATTTATGATTGAGGAAAACATTGTATGCTCATTGAAATTTATTATTTTGATTGCAGACTGGCTCATACTGACACATGTATAGGGCTTGGAGAACTATCAAGTGCAAGTGCATTGTACTGAGTTGAAAGCAAGAAGTTGTGGTGCTGTACATAAAATTTGGAAAACATATGTTCTGTGACTGTAGAGGTACTATTAGCAAACAGAAGGAACTTGACCTGTACTTTGACAAATTTGTGTGCATTTTAATTTATAGATAATGCCCGCATTTTGTTAAAGTACTGGTCTAGTTATAACTCCCTACACATACATAGTGACATGGAGGTATAGACATATTATCGTAGCGAACGTGAACGATTTTAGGGTAAGGGGGCATCTTGTTGTTGACTAAGAGTATTATGTATTATTAACTAAAATGTATGAGCCATAATAATTATTGATACCGACACATGGTGAACCCGACATGGTGTTTAAATAGTACTATACCGCAAGTGCAGTATGAAACAAAGAAGAGTTGCGTTTGCTTCTTATAACACATATGGAATGATGCAGGTTAATGGTTTATTGGTAATTTGTGTCTGAGGAAAACAACCTATGCTCATTGAATTTTATTATTTTGATTGCAGACTGGCTCATACTGACACATGTATGGGGCTTGGAGAACTATCAGATGCAAGTGCATTGAACTGAGTTGAGCGCAAGAAGTTGTGGAGCTGTATATAAAATTTGGAAAACATATGTTCTGTGACTGTAGAGGTACTATTAGCAGACAGAAGGAACTTGACCTGTACTTTGACAAATTTGTGTGCATTTTAATTTATAGATAATGTCCGCATTTTTTTAAAGTACTGGTCTAGTTATATCTCCCTGCACATACATAGTGACATGGTGGTATAGACAAATTATCGTAGCGAACGTGAACGATTTTAGGGCAAGGGGGCATCATGTTGTTGACTAAAAGTATTATGTATTATTAACTAAAATGAATGAGCTATAATAATTATTTATACAGACACATGGTGAACCCGACATGGTGTTTAAATAGTACTATACAGGAAGTGCAGTATGAAACAAAGAAGAGTTGCGTTTGCATCTTATAACAAATATGGAATGATGCAGGGTAATGGTTTATTAGTTATTTGCGTCTGAGGAAAACATCCTATGCTCATTGAATTTATTATTTTGATTGCAGACTGGCTCATACTGACACATGTATGGGGCTTGGAGAACTATCAGATGCAAGTGCATTGAACTGAGTTGAGCGCAAGAAGTTGTGGAGCTGTATATAAAATTTGGAAAACATATGTTCTGTGACTGTAGAGGTACTATTAGCAGACAGAAGGAACTTGACCTGTACTTTGACAAATTTGTGTGCATTTTAATTTATAGATAATGTCCGCATTTTTTTAAAGTACTGGTCTAGTTATATCTCCCTGCACATACATAGTGACATGGTGGTATAGACAAATTATCGTAGCGAACGTGAACGATTTTAGGGCAAGGGGGCATCATGTTGTTGACTAAAAGTATTATGTATTATTAACTAAAATGAATGAGCTATAATAATTATTTATACAGACACATGGTGAACCCGACATGGTGTTTAAATAGTACTATACAGGAAGTGCAGTATGAAACAAAGAAGAGTTGCGTTTGCTTCTTATAACACATATGGAATGATGCAGGTTAATGGTTTATTAGTAATTTGTGTCTGAGGAAAACATCCTATGCTCATTGAAATTTATTATTTTGATTGCAGACTGGCTCATACTGACACATGTATGGGGCTTGGAGAACTATCAGATGCAAGTGCATTGAACTGAGTTGAGCGCAAGAAGTTGTGGAGCTGTATATAAAATTTGGAAAACATATGTTCTGTGACTGTAGAGGTACTATTAGCAGACAGAAGGAACTTGACCTGTACTTTGACAAATTTGTGTGCATTTTACTTTATAGATAATGTCCGCATTTTTTTAAAGTACTGGTCTAGTTATATCTCCCTGCACATACATAGTGACATGGTGGTATAGACAAATTATCGTAGCGAACGTGAACGATTTTAGGGCAAGGGGGCATCATGTTGTTGACTAAAAGTATTATGTATTATTAACTAAAATGAATGAGCTATAATAATTATTTATACAGACACATGGTGAACCCGACGTGGTGTTTAAATAGTACTATACGGCAAGTGCAATATGAAACAAAGAAGAGTTGCGTTTGCTTCTTATAACAAATATGGAATGATGCAGGTTAATGGTTTATTAGTTATTTGTGATTGAGGAAAACATTGTATGCTCATTGAAATTTATTATTTTGATTGCAGACTGGCTCATACTGACACATGTATAGGGCTTGGAGAACTATCAAGTGCAAGTGCATTGTACTGAGTTGAAAGCAAGAAGTTGTGGTGCTGTACATAAAATTTGGAAAACATATGTTCTGTGACTGTAGAGGTACTATTAGCAAACAGAAGGAACTTGACCTGTACTTTGACAAATTTGGTTGCATTTTAATTTATAGATAATATACCCATTTTGCACAAGTACTGGTCTCTTTATAACTCCCTGCACATACATAATGACATGGAGGTATAGCCATATTATCGCAGCGAACGTGCATGATTTTAGGGTAAGGAGGCATCATGTGGCCTAAAAGTATTATGTAATATTAACTAAACTAATGAGCTATAATAATTATTGATACAGACACATGGTGAACCCGACATGGTGTTTAAATAGTACTATACCGCAAGTGCAGTATGAAACAAAGAAGAGTTGCGTTTGCTTCTTATAACAAATATAAAATGATGCAAATTAATGGTTTATTAGTTATTTGTGATTGAGGAAAACATTCTATGCTCATTGAATTTTATTATTTTGATTGCAGACTGGCTCATACTGACACATGTATGGGGCTTGGAGAACTATCAATTGCAAGTGCATTGTACTGAGTTGAGCGCAAGAAGTTGTAGAGCTGTATATAAAATTTGGAAAACATATGTTCTGTGACTGTAGACGTACTATTAGCAGACAGAAGGAATTTGACCTGTACTTTGACAAATTTGGGTGCATTTTAATTTATAGATAATACGCGCATTTTGTTTAAGTACTGGTCTAGTTATAACTCCCTGCACATACATAGTGACATGGAGGTATAGACATATTATCGTAGCGAACGTGCACGATTTTAGGGTAAGGGGGCATCATGTAGTTGACTAAAAGTATTATGTATTATTAACTAAAATGAATGAGCTATAATAATTATTGATACAGACACATGGAGAACCCGACATGGTGTTTAAATAGTACTATACCGCAAGTGCAGTATGAAACAAAGAAGAGTTGCGTTTGCTTCTTATAACACATATGGAATGATGCAGGTTAATGGTTTATTAGTAATTTGTGTCTGAGGAAAACATCCTATGCTCATTGAATTTTATTATTTTGATTGCAGACTGGCTCATACTGACACATGTATGGGGCTTGGAGAACTATCAGATGCAAGTGCATTGAACTGAGTTGAGCGCAAGAAGTTGTGGAGCTGTATATAAAATTTGGAAAACATATGTTCTGTGACTGTAGACGTACTATTAGCAGACAGAAGGAACTTGACCTGTACTTTGACAAATTTGTGTGCATTTTAATTTATAGATAATATACCCATTTTGCAAAAGCACTGGTCTCTTTGTAACTCCCTGCACTTACATAGTGACATGGAGGTATAGACATATTATCGCAGCGAACGTGCATGATTTTAGGGTAAGGAGGCATCATGTGGCCTAAAAGTATTATGTAATATTAACTAAACTAATGAGCTATAATAATTATTGATACCGACATGGTGAACCCGACATGGTGTTTAATAAGT
>JANSJX010000994.1:0-13129 GCA_026168455.1 Theocolax elegans | reverse complement strand
GTTCATTGTAATTAAGTTCCATTTCATTAAATATTCTATATCTCTTTCGAACTTTTTCCTTTTTATCGTTTATTTACTCATCTTATTAGTGAAATGCTATTTTTCTTTACACAGAAATACTTGTTTTTTAAACTTAATGCAATGAATTCCATTATTACGTTTCTTAACATCTGAGTTTTGTTCGCTAGTTTTTATTTGTTCCATTTGTTCATTGTAATTAAGTTACATTTCATTAAATATTCTATCTCTCTTCGGACTTTTTCCTTTTTTATCGTTTATTTACTCATCTTATTAGTGAAATGCTATTTTTCTTTACACAGAAATACTTGTTTTTTAAACTTAATGCAATGAATTCCATTATTACGTTTCTTAACATCTGAGTTTTGTTCGCTAGTTTTTATTTGTTCCATTTGTTCATTGTAATTAAGTTACATTTCATTAAATATTCTATCTCTCTTCGGACTTTTTCCTTTTTTATCGTTTATTTACTCATCTTATTAGTGAAATGCTATTTTTCTTTACACAGAAATACTTGTTTTTAAACTTAATGCAATGAATTCCATTATTACGTTTCTTAACATCTGAGTTTTGTTTGCTAGTTTTTATTTGTTCCATTTGTTCATTGTAATTAAGTTCCATTTCATTAAATATTCTATCTCTCTTCGGACTTTTTCTTTTTTATCGTTTATTTACTCATCTTATTAGTGAGATGCTATTTTTCTTTACACAGAAATACTTGTTTATTCTGTACCACTTTTTGCACGCTGTAATATACACGCGGGTTGACGTTTGACTTGATTATCTCTCACTTCACTCTATCTCTCTTTCTCTCCCGTGTAAGTAAATGTGATCCCCTGCACTTATGTGTTACGTGACATTTTTGATGAAGAAACGGGAATGTCATATTATATATATATATCCATAGGCCCCCTGACTAATTTTAGAATTTGAAAATTTTTACGTGGTGCACCACTCGCGAGCCGCTGAAGCCGTAAAGACTCTCTCTCTTTACGGCTATAACTTTAAGTTAGGGATCGACGGATCTCGCCCGCGCGCGACGGCGAGGAAGCTAACGGGCGACCGCGTACGCGTGCTAGAAAGAGAGAAAGCACGGGTAATCCCGGTGGTTACACCTCGTCGCGAGACCTCACGCGGCCTAGATACGGCTTTTGTTAAATCCTATTCTTTGTTAGACTGTATTTATATTTCTTAACTTGAATAAAATTCATATGTAATCAATATCCGAGTACGAGTTTGATTATTGATTACCGGCGTATGTTATTCCCGTTATCCCGAATACCGCCCTCTCCGTTTCAGGAGCGGCCGAGGTAAACTTACCGCGAATTTATCCCTTTTATTCGCGGTCCTTTTCAGCTCACGACGTTTTAGCTGTACAAAGACGCGAGATCGGCAAGTGATCTCGCGGTTGTTAACGGACATCGCAACGGTAGGTCGTGCGCGGGGTTCACTGATTTGAATCCGCCGCGCACTCTCGGAGCACCGCCTAGGGAGTATAACTAGGCAGTGCCGTAGCAACCGATCCCTTTACCCCTACCGACGCGAAAGATTGTACCCCGTTACAATATATATATATATACTAGGAGGGCTTCGCCCCCCTGCGCGCTTCGCGCGCCAACCCCTATTTTTAATTTCGAAAAAGGTTTTTCGTAATTAATTTATTTAAATAATGTTTTAAATTGTATTATTTTTTCACTACCATGGACACCTTAAAATTAAACAGAATCATACAACACCTTGGAGGTATTGCTATAGTTATTATAATTTATAAATAAAAAGTTTACCAAAATTTAGTGTAATGAAATCAGAATAAAAATAATAAAAAAATAGGACATATTAAATGTTACTGTAAATTTTAAACTATATGAATTCTTATAAAGCTTAAATTTATATTTTAATAATTATAAATGTTAATGAAAAATTAACTTACCAAAAATAGTAAAGTACATATACCTACTAAATTGTAGTATTTTAGTTAACAACTTATTAACATTTTGGATTATTTTAAACCGTTATAAATAGAAATTCACCTTCTAAAATTAATTTATTTAATGACGAACGATCATCGCCAAAGTTCTATGTCATTAATATTTTGTACTTTAATAGTAATAAACTTTCTTCTTAATTACATTAATTTTTGTATTATTTTTAAAGAATTATTTATAAAATTTTAGCGCTATATAAATAAAAACCTGTTTCTTCCATTTCTCCCGTGATTCGTAATTTGCACTCTATTTCAAAATTTGCGTTTTAATCCATAATTATATCCAATTTATTTTTACTATGCAGAGCCCAAATATTTATTTTGATTATTATAAACAAATTCATTTCTTAAATATCCTTCTATTTCTAATAAATACATACTTGTTTATTTAAAATATTGTGTTATATAAATATAAATTATCTACACACTTATATATCCATACAATTTTGAAATATTAATTTAAAAAATATTTAAATTAAATGCTCCTAAATTAATAATTTATGAAAATCGTTTTAAATGTAATTCGTATTTTATATTACCACTGTTAAAATTTGAATTCTCTTTTGCCATTACTGTTTATAATAGAATTATCTTAAAAATGCAATAATTAATATATTTAATTTTAACCCATTGTATATATCATATGGATATTTGGAAAAGTGTATGTTATACTTGATTAATATTTATTTAATCTTTAAACAATTTTGCATCTGTATTTAAAGCATTACATTGCATTTTAGATCCGTTATTATTATTGAGTATACGTTTAAAAATTTTATGAGTTTAATCAAGAATGAGTAAACTAAATACACATTCTTTCAAGTTATATTCACAACTTTTTTTTGCGCACGGAAAAATACATACTATTATGTATTCTTGAAAAAACAATTTTAAAATATATATATATATTATATAAAATCTTCCGCCGCACGCACACACACCCACATAGATACATACATATATATACATATATATGGGCTATTTCACGTCAAGTGGTACGATGAAAATTTTAAATCGCTCCAAAATTGAGAACAGGCTGAAAACATCTTCCAGAACATACAAAAAAAATTTAGGTTTTAAAATAATTTGCATAAGAGTTATTCAACCATGAAAGTGGAAATTTTTCAATTTTTTAGAAAAATTTCTATTTTTAAAGCCATTTATCTCAAAATGTGTTGATTTTTTTTGAAAAAACATTACAAACAACTTTTGTTTAAATTAACTTTAGAACTTATCTACCCTGGTTACAATTCTTAATTTTAAAGTCTCGAAGAGATAGAACACCCGGACATATTGAATATTTTGAAAATTTTAGATTATTTTAAACGGATCTAAATAGAACTTTACCTCCTAAAATTAATTTATTTAAGTCATTGCCAAGAGTTCTATATGTCATTAATATTTTGTACTTTTAGAGTAATAAAACTTTCTTCTTAATTAAATTAATTTTTGTATTAGTTTTAAAGAATTATTTATAACATTTTAGCGGTATATAAATAAAAACCTGTTTCTTCCATTTCTCCCGTAATTCGTAATTTGCACCCTCTTTCAAAATTTTCGTTTTAATCCATAATTATATCCAATTTATTTTTACTATGCAGAGCCCAAATATTTATTTTGATTATTATAAACAAATTCATTTCTTAAATATCCTTCTGTTTCTAATAAATACATACTTGTTTATTTAAATATTGTTTTATATAATATACGTAATCTACTCACTTATATATCCATACTATTTTTAAATTTTGATTTGAATAATATTTAAATTAAATACTACTAAAATAATAATTTTCGAAAAACTTTTGAAATGTAATTCGTATTTTACATTGCCACTGTTAAAATTTAAATTTTCTTTTGCCATTACTGTTTATAATAGAATTATCTTAAAAATGCAATAATTAATGTATTTAATTTTTAATTTATTGTATATTTCACATATAAATATTTGGAAAAGTGTATGTTATACTTGATTAATATTTATTTTATCTTCGAAAATTTGTGCATATTTTTAAAAACGTTACATTAAATTTTAGGTCTGTTTCTATTTTATGAGTTTTATCAGGATATAGTAAACTAATACACATTCTTTCAAGTTATATTCACAACTTTTTTTTGCGCACAGAAAAAATACATATATTATCTATTCTTGAAAAAACAAATAACACGTACACACACACATGCACACACACACACACACACACTCACACACACACACACACACACACGCACACGCGCACACACACACACATATATATATGACATATATATAACATATATATATATGACATACATATATAACACATATATATGACATATATATAAACATATATATATGTTGAATTCTGAATTCTTAGACACGGCGCGGCGAAATATTTATATTGATAGAGATATATATTATATATATATATATATATATATATATATATATATATATATATATATATAATAACGCAAAATGAGTCCTATATCTTTAATAACTGCAGTGTTACGATTAATAATAAGAAATTACTAAATATTTAATATTCTCTGATACTAAATGCGAAATTTAAAAAGTTAAAAGGTTTTATAAGCATCAGTAAACAAATGTTTAAAAATTATTGACATAATATATAATTATTTATATTGTTTAAAAAAGTGTTTATTACATTACTTTTAAATGTAAAATAAATTATTTTGTGAGCAACGAAAGAGTCGTATGTACGAATTATGAGGCTGAAAAATTGTTTACGTACCATGGGTGCGTAACTCGCTGCGCTCGCGACCGCGACGTACTAACCATCCACGAAATTTTCCGCCTCGAACAGTAATGACGCGAGGCTCACCCAAGGTACATAAATAACTAATATATATTTCAACTTGTACAAATATTTTATTTTATTAAGTAAGTTTAAATAATATTTATAACATGCTTCATTTAAAAATAATTAGTTATTGTATTAAAATTAATTGGTACACACAAACAATTTTTTAATTTCATGTTAATTTGTTGTTTACTAATATATAAGAATTGACAAAACTTAATACTAGAGATTTTTATTTTGAATTTAAAACAGATTTTTTTATTTTAAGTTAACGTACAAGTTAAAGTTATCTAATAATATATTTATTTTTTATTCAGAATACATTAAACGAGATGAAATCTTACTCAAAATTTATAAAGTGTTTTCTCAACTTTATATACATTATTTACTTAAAATAAAAATGCATATATTTATTTTGAATTATTATTATTTTGTTTAAAGTAAATATTAAAAAATTATAATTAATATGTTTTAGAAACTGCATATATATTTCTAAGCATATTTTTCTTACATATTATTAAATACTGTTTGTTTTAACCATTTTTTACTTAAACAATATTTTCTATTCGTATTTTATAATAGTATATTGTGTGCCTAGGGCGTAAAGTGGGCTTTTTTTAATCCGAGTGTGGTTTTGCAGTACGAGGTGCAGGTGAGCTAGCACAAGCCGAAGGCGAGTGCGTTGCTCACCAAAGCCGAGTACGAAAAACACACGAGGCATAAAAGCCCACTTAGCCCTTGGCGCACACCATATTTTTTGTGACAAGTGTACGAATGTTCGCGTTTATATACATATATGGGCAAATCTCCCTAACTTTTTTTTGTGTCACTCATATGGGTAAGTATGTGTAAGTGTGCGTGTGCATGTGCGCATGCGCGGATGCGCGTGTGTGTGCGAGTGTATGTACATGTACGTGAGCATGTGTGTGTTTATATACGACTAAGCAAAAGTCTAAATCTACGCAGGGGACGCAAAAGGGGGTCTATAAAGAAAACGCCCGCTGCTGTTTTCTTTATGGGCGCAAAAGGGCTACTTTAGTCCCTATTTTTTAGGGCGCAAAAACGCGATTTTCGTGTATGTGTTACAAAAAAATAATTATGTACGTTTAACCATTATGTTATTTATAACAAAGAGTACTAATAAGTAAAATTGTTGTTCGGCTAGTCCAGTACAATTTTAAATCCGTGTAAACGCTGAAGGCGCGGTATCCGCTATTAGACGAATCGCGAGTAAAGGAACTTGAAGAAAAGGGCGAAACAACGCGTAATAATTAAATATACTAATTAGGCTTTATTGACTAAATAAAACATAGTTACAGGCGTGCTGCAGTACGCGATACGCAAGTCGAAGAAATAAGCGCGGGAAGAGAGAGAGAAAATGACAAAGCAGGCACTTACAGTGCGAAATCGCCGATCTCTGGTGAATCTTTCCACCCTGTGCCGACTTTACGAAGCTAACTTCGAGTGGATTACACAGACTAAATAGAGATATTTGAGAAATAACTAACTCTCGGCTTTTATTAGTAAATTTTTATATAAATTAAGGCACTTCGATTGTCTTGGCTTACACGCGTTGCTCGAACGTTCAAATTAGTTTAATTTTCGGTGAACGCGTCGCGAATGTTCTCTCTTTATATCTCTTTCTAAAATACGGGGAGCGTCGACCTGTAACAGCTCATAATAAATTAGTACATTGTAGTTAAAGAGAGAGAGAGAGAAACATAACGATACACTCGATATAACGTTGATTTATTAAATATTTATTTATTTTAAATAAATGTATTTTTAGATGCAAGTCTTTATTTACTCGAGATTTGTTAGTAATTTATTTACATAACTTGAAGAAAATTTTTTGAATAAAATAAATTTTTTTAGTAGGAGATCTTTTGTACAAAACGCAAGGTACAGTGTTTGCCCTTAACATAAGTGCAGAAGATGCCCCAAGAATTTCTTAGTGTAGATAGTATTTAAATGAATTCTAAAAAATTGTATTCCTTTTAATTAATAGTACCGAAATAGATTTTTTAATTATGTAATAATATTTTATTATAGTAAAATTCAAAATTTAAACGTATACACAAAGTTTGAATCTATTATTTAAGACCTATGAAAATGCTATTAAAAATGGCTAACTAGGAGAGGACTCGGCCTTCGGTTCACGTATCTTAACTAAACTTTAGGGTATGTTTTGTAATATGAAAATATGAGGAATGTCAGATTTTTAGACCCTAACTCGTTAATTTACTCGAGTTATCGTTAACTAACGCAAATTTTGTCAAAAAATGTACTTTCATTTTGATCGCTTATAAGTCAGAAACGAATAAAGATAGATTCTCAATTTAAAATCCAAAAGGAAGCTGAGAGCGAATTCATGTGATTGGAAAAAAAAATTCATCTATTTCTTATTTTCTCTATAACTGTGCTCAAATGGACCGATTTGAGCTTCTTTCTTTTTTAAATCACATATATTTGATCTCAGTTTTCTTCTAAATTTTAGATTGAGTATTCGTTTCCGAGTTATACCGAGTTATAAGCGATCAAAGTGGAAGTAATTGTTTACAAAATTTGCTTTAATTAGCGGTAACTTGGGTAAATTAACGCGTTAGAGTCTAAAAATCTGGCTCATATTACAAAATATATTCCAGTGTTTCAAAATACAATAAAATTGTGTTTAACATTCAAAGATGTTGTACGATTTCAAAGATGGAAATACGATGTACAAATCTGTGTATGAAACAAAGACTTTCAGCAACTAACCTATATATTTTAGTTATTTCAGTACTTATTAATGGGGTTAAATTTCTATAATATTGGCTATGTTTTCTATAATTTTTCGTTTTCATTTAGCTAGAATAGTTATTCCATTATATTTAAGTACACTCGGTCGATATAACAATTAATTGTGACATTGATCCTTTTGACAAAATCTACAAGAATCGTCCAAGCTATTCCATTTATCGTGTCATCGATATTTCT
The DNA here is from genome assembly GCA_026168455.1 of Theocolax elegans. Lineage (NCBI taxonomy): Eukaryota > Metazoa > Arthropoda > Insecta > Hymenoptera > Cerocephalidae > Theocolax > Theocolax elegans. The sequence continues at coordinate 5,347 of JANSJX010000994.1, read as the reverse complement.
CTGGATCGTGTATGCTTTCCGGTACGAATATCGGATTTTGTTCCGTAATTTATTTCGACCAAGAAATACATCGAAAGAAACCAAAAACGCGACCAATATAAAGAAACCGAGAGACTCGGTGTTACACGAATAGAAAAGACGAATAAAAATTACCTAAATATTTATTTTTCGTTTTTATCATTTTTGTCCAGAAATTGTACATAAAAATTGAAAATAACGTTAAAATTTTATATTAACGCAAAACAGCCCTAGTAGAAATTGAACATTTGAAGGTTAAATAAAACTCAAATTTTGCCATTTATTGGGCATTTATTTGGTATTTTATGACACTTGGCCAGTTTTTGGCTTAAAAGACGTTACATTTATGATCAAATTTCTACTAGGAAATAAGACACTTTGTTAACACTAATTTTTTCTTCATGCACGTTGTTAAAACAATTTCAAAAACTAGGAACGCAATAATATGTACAAAATATAAATGTAACTATAAATACAAATCCATAATCACTTTTGCCCGATAATCGATTCAACGCTAAACGATATTTTCGATTGGTGCCACTGTCCTCTGAATAACTTTGTAACGATCGGTAAGGTTTGACCGCGAGTTTCGATGCAACATCGTTCGAAAGGTTGGAGCTGGTGGGTGGTGGTGCTGTTGCTCGTATTACTGGCGATGGTGGTACTCGAATTTTTACAATTCGGATAATAGGCCAACCAATTCGGTATCTGCGAGTACGTCTGGCCAAAATTTCGAAAATCCATCGAAGGATCGGTCGGTTATCCTCGGTTTGCCCAACGAACGCCTGACTATCGGTCAACGCTGAAATGTTAACGTTCCTTTTTCAAACGTGGTTTTGTTTTTGTTGCGGATCAATCGGTCTATGACCCGATGCCGCGGTATATTAACGATACGCAATGTCACAATACCTGTAGAGCGCAGGGAATCGCTTCGATAACGGCGAGATCTCGGGCGACGCCGATGCGAGTTTGAGTGAGGTGAATCCGATGCCTCTGGAAATTTCGAAGTCTGCGGTGATAGGCGGCGAGGGCGCGATGTCGATTCGCTTCGATCGGCTCGCCATCGGTCAAGGAGTCGCGAGCCTGCTGTTGCCTCCTGAGCGCGACTTGGGCCGCCATCACCCTCTGACGCTCAACGACCAGTAAACAGCAAGCGCATCGGCAATCCTTCCACAAGCAGGCTCGTTTGTGTCCCTTCAATCCGGACACTACGCCGTGGTTACGGCACCTCGCGCATTTTGGACTTCGCGTTCGAATCGCGCTTGAACTTTCCACTCCTCCCGACGACAGTCGTTCCTCTAAACATCCGAACGTGTTCGTTTACATCAGGTTTTATATTTTATGTTTTATTCGCGCGATTACAACCGTCTTCAAATATAAATTATTTGTCACGATCGTCTATAATAATCTCGTTACCTGCAGTATATTCAAAATTGATTTTGATACTATATATTTTATACGTAACGCGATTGTCATTCTCGATTACCAAAAGTAACAAATTTAACGATACAAAGTACGAGATGAAAAAAAAAATTCTCGAAACCTATACTATTCTAGAACTATCGAGTCACCGATACATATGTATAAGTAATGTAACGAAATATGTGAAATAAAAAAAAACCCAAAAGGTTAACCAATCGAATTTACCAGTTTCACTATCGGTCTGCATGGTAGACGCGTCTGAACTTTCGTCGGACAAAGTCAAAATTACACTGTCGACGTTACGTAGCCCTGTGTAAGTATATACATCGTTCCGTTTTAAGTATGTAGAGAACTCCGCCTACAATCGTCCCGTACATGCGTTAAGCTACGCCAACCTTCTACCTTTCAACCAATCGGATACGATTCTCTTTTCGTTTACCGACCGAGAGACGAGAATTGCGAAAAATAGGGCCGTTCTTATATGTATATGCTTTACATATAGCTACTAAATTTTATTAAAATTCTATTTTTCGTGTGTACGTAATGTACCAGAGTTAAATTAATACATTCGCGATTTGAAGGAATGTGGATTTTAACAATATTGGATACTAGTACAATGGTATAGAGTTTGAATGAGTCGAAAAATATATTTATCATTTGCGACAGATGGTATATTTACGTTTTGTTTTTTTAATCATTTTAGCGAAATATATTAATGTGTTTAATATTAAAAAATATATATTGAACGAATCCGGGCGATAACGACAAATGGACGTTTCTTAATATATATATATATATATATATATAGGCATATAACTTGAAAGAATGTGTATTAGTATACTTATTACTGATAAAACTTATGAAATTTTTAAATCTGTACTAAATAATAATAACGGATCTAAAATTCAATGTAATGCTTGAAATACAGATGTAAAATTGTTTGAAGATAAAAATAAATATTAAGTCAAGTATAATGACATGCTCTTTTCCAAATATCCATATGATATACAATGAGTTAAAAATTAAATACATTAATTATTGCATTTTTTAAAAATAATACTACTAAAAACAGTAATGGCAAAAGAAAATTCAAATTTTAACAGCGGTAATATAAAATACGAATTTCATTTGAAAAGTTTTTCAAAAAAAAGATTTTAATGATATTTCAAAATTGCATGGATATATGTGAGTAGAGAATGTAAATTTATATAAAACAATATTTTAAATAAATAAATATGTATTTATTAAAAACAGAAGTTTATTTAAGGAATGAATTTATTTACAATAATCAAAATAAATATCTATAGGCTCCGTAACTAACGGGAAAAATAAATTGGATATATAATTGTGAATCAAAACGCAAATTTTAAAGAGAGGGTGCAAATTACGAATTACAGGAGAAATAGAAAAAACAGGTTATTATTGATATGCCGCTAAAATGTTGTAAATCCTTCTTTAAAATTAATACGAAAAAATTATTTATTTAAGAAGAAAGTTTTATTACTCTATAAAAGTACAAAATATTGATGACATAGAACTTTCGGACGATGAACCTTTGCCATTATGAAAATGAAACGAAGAATATTTAATAACGATGAAATTTCAATCTGAAAATAAAAAGAAAATATTCAAATTAATTGTTATAGATATCAAACCACCCAGTGACGAAATCATTAAACAACGCAAGCATCATCAAGCATATATTAATACTTTTATTTTATATTTATAATTGAAACGAATTTCAAATCCAGGGAAATTAATATATCATTTGTTAAGGTTTTAAAAGTTAAAAATATAGGTATTTTATAGTTTATAACTATATAGGGGACATTTCACACCAATTGGTCTGGCCAACATTGTATAATGCACCAAATTTTGGTAAAGTTTGGAGATGTTTTCCAGAAGACAGATGAAAAATATCAATTGCTAGTACGAGTCTACACAAAAATATTCCCACAGGATTTCCAATAAGAAATCTGAATTCAAATCCATTTTAACGACTAAACAATTATACATTGATTCTTAAATAAAGTAAATGGATTATGATAATACTATTATAAAGTAACCAACACTATATTAAATTTGACTACTGGGCGGTTAACACAGTTAGATATATAAGATTAATATTATTTTTAACTATAACGTTCAAAGGTTTTTACTACTTGCTTTCAATTATTGTCAACTTCTTCAATTGAAAAACGTACAAAGTCGTAAATAACAAGGTCTATATGTTCATTAGATGTTGAAATTTAGTGTAGTAATTATATTAGGATTTCAATTAAGCGATAAATATCTGCGTTACCTAGCTATTAATTTTTTGACAATTCTTCGATTTTAAATAACTTTACGAAAGTCTAATGTAGTTTGTGTATATTTTTTTTGATATTAAGAATTCTGACCCAAATGGTTAGATTTTACAGATTATTGGCAGAAAAAGTTATCGATGTTATATACAAAAGTTGATGGATTTTAAAATTTTCATTTTTGATGTTATAGAATAACTCTTGAATAAATAGCTATAAAATTGCTATAATTGCTAATAAAATAAATAAATAAAATAAATAAAAAACACTTTCAATCGATCTTCCAATGATTAATTAAACATAAAAATAAAAAACTATATAATTCAATTTTATTAAAATATTATTTTGATTCTACTGAATCTATACACATTTGATAATCGTAGTTACAAGATGAATGAATTATTCGTATAAAATCTCGAACGATTACAATATATAATTATTCAAACGTATGTTACGATTTGAATCTTAATTCGATACGAGGATGATTAACGATATATCTTTGAAGCAGAGTGAATAGCCTCTCAAGACACCACGGTGTCTCGCTATATATACATAAATATGCGTGCATCTCGACATATAATAAAATGAGAGCAGTATCGATGTAAAAACAACAAATCGAAAAAAAAAGTATTTAGTTTTGTAAAATGTTGGTCCAGCAATATGCCCACAAAGATCGTATGAGGGATGCGTGACGTATATACCGGATGTCGTGCCGCTTTATACCGATTCGTTTACTTTTCTCCGTCCTTCCGGAAAACAGACACTTCTCTTCATTACGTTGCTTACACTGGCGTATATATATGTATTTACAGCCTACTAACCCGTACGGCGAGTCTTACGCGCGGAGCACGCTAAATTCGTAAATACATCTAATGCAACCAAATTGCGTGGCCGACTGTATGCGCGTGATTATATCGATTACTAGGATGTATAGAAACGCTACACATCCTAGTAAGATGTATAAAAATTCTCCATATCGTCGACCGTCCACTTGAAAATCGAGACCAACGTCTTCGAAACGCGTAGTACACAAACTCCAGCAGAAGGAATATATACGAAAGTAAACACAAGCTGGCGATTAAGTGCAGTGCATCTAATACCCGGCGGTGTCGAATTGCCGAAACTACGATGATGTCGTTGAGTGCGCGCGCGTGCGCACCGGGCGTAAACACTTCTTCTCTCTCTCTTCATGGTTCAAATTAGCTATAATTATTTATCATTATTTCTATTAATTTCTCCGACACGTAAGACTCGCCACACGGGTTTATAAGGCTGTAAAATCTTTTACGCACTAGGTATATATGAATACTGTTAAGCGCGATTAGAGGAAAAATATTATATGGGAATGGATTAGTTATGCCTTGGACGCTCGCTGCGCTCGCGACGGACGCGGCCCAACTACGATCCATTCACAATGAGAGATTTTCCCTCTGATCGCATGTAACCTATCATATATAACCAAAGTACATAAAATAACTAAGACATACGTGTATATGATCCTCATACCTGCTAATTGAGCTCAACGAAGTAGCGAGAAACTTATAAATTTCGCTAAAAAAAAATACAGTTAATTGTGGAATCGTTGCAGGATTTGTAAATGGAAG
>JANSJX010000993.1:0-13135 GCA_026168455.1 Theocolax elegans | reverse complement strand
TATTCTCTTTAAATAAAATAATACTTGCACCACTCGTTGAATTGCTTTCTTTCTCTTGTATGTAAGTCTAATTCTAACTGCAAACACACTGCTATGCATGTTTCTATCAAGGGCTTATAAATATTTTACAGGTAGATAAGATATGACTTAATGTTTCTCATGAGCGCGCGCAGGGAACGCGCGCGAGAATCGTGCGCAAGAGAGTATCGAGAGAGTTCGCGCGCGATCGGCAACAACAAGGTGTTGACAATTGCCGAGTGCCTTTAAGGCGGTAAAAAGTGATAAAAGGCTGGTGAATTTAGTGTGTGGGTGTAAGGTTTTTCTTCCCACCAACCCTCCACGTCGGCGTGCAGAGCCAGCACGTCTCACGGGCTGTGAGAAACAGAAGGCAGGAGTTGACCGCCTTTCCCGACCGAAGGAGTGAGAGAGAGATAAGCACGAGGACGAGCTGTCTCTCCTTTCCCCAGGTCGTTCTCCCGCCGAGGGCGCGATATATAGACGAGCGGTAAGTGGTGCACCATATTTTAGACCCGCGTGTCTATCTAATATTCGCGTCCCGATTTACCTGGTACGGTCAGGTGAGGAAGCGTTCCTCCTTTCCCCCCTCTCGTGACAATACCCGCACAGATAGAAAGGTCGGTGGTTTCGCGGGAGCCCACTTCACGAGAGAAGGCGCGCGTGGACGTAGTAAGCTTCTACGTAAAAGCTCTCTACCGTCAGAGATTCATACGTCCACACGGTGTGACGTATGCCACCAGGTTAAGCAGCCGATCATATCCCGGATCGGTTGCTCGTAATCTACTGTTAAATAGATTTTTAACTGATTCCTTTCGCCGCTGACCTCGGGGGTAGTCATCGGTACGGACTCCCCGTACATTGTTAAAGTTCATTATTATTATTTATTAATATTTAATTGTTAATTTAATAAATTGACTCGGCGAGACAAATCTTTCCTCGCCGATTAACAATAGTATCACTGTTGATAATATTTTACCGGTAACGTCCTATCCTACGAATACCGCCCTCTCCGGTGTTTATCCTAGTTGGCAATTTTGGGCATTGGGCCCCAACACGGTATATAAGTCAAACGGAGTGTTTGACGTTGTCAACGGCATTGCACGGGAATCAAAGGGATTCCCGGCCAGCATGCGTGGGACTGCACACTTAAGGTTGGTAAGTAGGGACAGATTGGCCTAACCGTGGGCCTTACATATCCCCAGTACCACCCCCGTTACAACAGGCGCCAATACGTGTGGATTTTGGATACAGGACATCGGAAAAATCAACAAGCACGATATAGTTATTCACATTGTTAATACATATTGTTAAGTAACAATTGGATAACTCGCGAACAATAACGAGGTCAGCAGTCGCGTTTCGAAATTGTGAAGTATATTTCGGTTCCTCTTTCGTTTCCCCTCGAGGCGGATTTGTTTATTAACAAATAGAATTGTTTAATAACAAATAAAAATTTTTTTATAACAAATAAAATTTTTTTTATTTTTTTCGTCTCGACTACTTAGTAGTAGACACAGGAAATTGGTTCCTGGTCGAACATAGGTGGCACCACTAGAAAAAGGTCGCAACAAATAGGAATTTGGTGAGTTTTCGAACGGAATCGATAGACCGACCAACGTTTACTTGGAAATTGGGTAGTTTGGACCAAACCAAGTAACTAGCGCCACCTAGAGGAACGAAAGAACGCGACACAGCGCGACATAACCTGGTGGCAATTAATCGGTCTAAAGAAATTGTTTGTAAGTGTATGCAAGGTTTAACTGGTTTTTGCTGGCACAAAACAGGAAGCTTATTAACCTGGCTCAGACCTTTACAAATTGTATTATAGGTATTATTTTTGTAAGAGGTCAAGCGCGCGGTAACTTTAATTATTTAATTTATTTATTTATTTATTTATTGATTTATTTATTATTTATTATATAGTACCGTTAAGTTAGCGCAAGGTAAGAGCCAGGCAGTAGTTTATCGTAAATTTATTAGCAAATTTGTTAAAAATAGTTTAAACTCGGTAGTGCTTCCTGATCAAAGTAAGACAGGACTTACTTTTGGCATCCGGTTTTGTGCTTTAGCGGGTAGCTTAGGTAGAAGCAAAACCCAGTTACGCGGATTGGTCATTTGGCAAGTAACGCCAAAGTTAAATTTTCGACAGCATATAACCTTGCATACACATAGTGCGTCAAGCCAGCGAGGCTACTTACTGTGAAACGTAATAAACGACGCTACAACTGAAGATGGCCGCTCAGCAGAAAGACGTCGATAGTCAAATCGATGCATGGATCGAGACGCTCACCAGGGAGCAAATCGAACTACACCTGGACGCCTTGAACCTAAAATCGGCAGGCTCGGTTCATAGAAAGCCGAGCGACTCCACCAGTGGCTACTAGGAAATTATTCGGCCCAGGAGTTTAACCAGGAGGAAGACGAAGCCACAGCAGTTCGCAGCCGTCTCCAACGGAGAAATAGGTGGCTGCAGATGCTAGGTGAACATCAAGACGAGGAGTCTGATGAACCTAGCCCAGATCAGGAAGTGTATCTGGTACTGCGGGAGAACGCTGCGGTTAAAGATAACCTGCACAGGACGGTGCAGGATTTCGATGACGTCGAGCTAGATGAAACGACGTCAGCCGCGACCAACACAGAGCCTCAACCCGAACGAGAGGAAGAATGGCTGTCATTGGTCTCAGAAGAGGGAAACATTTTTAAAATCCCTCGATCGTTCTCCCAGACCTTGGTGCAGCTTATCAAAAAAGTGAATGACCTCACTGTAAAGGTAGATAAGCTGATGTTCGAGCGCACTCAAACCGCTCACAGCACGAGATTGGACGGTGCCAACCAATCTCACCATGTGCAATTTCAGGACACATATACGTGTTATGGTCCTGATGTGAGCGAGATAGGTGAGGCGCAAGTAAATGGCGAGCAACAACGCGCAAGCGCCCCTCAGTCTAAGCCTGATGGAGCTTGGAAGGGGGGGGAATGCGCGCAAATCCCAGAGGATTCCTCAAGCGCGCAGCTCGCCAAACAAGGATCGGACATTCTCAACACCAAGCTTCTCGACGTCATCGAGGTTGAATGGGACACCTCGAGACGTCGGCGGCATTGTGAGGAAGTGGCAGGTCAAGTTCTCTGGCGACAAGAGCCAGAGCATCGACGCCTTCCTAACCAGAATCGAGGATTGCAGGATCCTGGCCAACCTGTCAGAGGACGAGTTATTGCCGTCACTCTCGGAACTTCTGACAGACACTGCCGCCACGTGGTACCAGAACGAGAAACACAAGTGGCACTCCTGGCAAGATTTCGTGACTTCGGCTAATCGTTGGTACGGAATGAGCCAACGTTTCCAGCAGAGGATCATCGCCGAGTCCAACGCACGGACCCAAGGAACCGATGAACCGGTTAGGGACTATATGACGTGCTCTATCGCAATAATGCGAAAGATAGTCCCTATGCCGACTGAAGCGCAGCAGCTCGATCATTTGTATCGGAACATGCTGCCACAGCTTCAACGGCTGTTCAAGAGAGCGGAAGTGATCTCAATTGAGCAAATGCTGGACCTCGCCACGGAAGCGGAGCAGGCGATAGAAGGTGAAAAAGTATATCGTCCACCACCTACGGAGGAAGGGTCTCTGCTTCCCGAAATGGCGTATAAGCCGAAGCGGAAAAAAGGTTCGCCGAAGGCTAAGGTAGCGGCCGCTGAGGTAAGCCCAGCCAAACCAAGCGAGCCATACAATAGTATCACTTGTTGATAATATTTTACCGGGTAACGTCCTATCCTACGAATACCGTCCTCTCCGGTGTTTATCCTAGTTGGCAATTTTGGGCATAGGGCCCAACACACGGTATATAAGTCAAACGGAGTGTTTGACGTTGTTAACGGCATTGCACGGGAATCAAAGGGATTCCCGGCCGCATCGTGGGACTGCACACTTAAGGTTGGTAAGTTGGGACAGATTGGGCCTAACCGTGGGCCTTACACATCCCCAGTACCCACCCCGTTACAGTATATATATATATATATATATATATACATATATACATATATATATATATATGAGTGGTTCTCTGTGACATCGAAGATGAAAAAATAAATATTGCTATAACTGTGGGAATATGTTTTAGAGGTATCCAGTAGTTCTCCTGAATTTTTTCAGATTTTTTCTGGGCAATTATTTTAAGTTACAGAGAGTCAAAGTTGACATTTTAGCACTTTTTTACATTATATGCCCATTTTCATGAATTTTTAGCTCCCAGGGGATGCATTTTCACTAAAAACATAAGTATGACTTTTTTGTAAAATTTTCTGAACTTTTGATTAAAAATACTTTTAAAGACATAAATGTATGCTGTCACACTCTTGTAAGCCATTTAAACCTTAAATAGTGAAAATCAGCAATTCTGCTCTGGACTCTGGTAACCTAATACTGTCTAAAAGATGTCTTTTTATAGTCAGAAACTGCCTAAAAATTTCCAGAGTGGGCATGATCATTGCAAAAAAATTTGTGCACTTACCTTGGAGTGGTAGAAAAGTATCTTCACTTGTTTCAGTATCCATCTAATCCCCTGTAAGCTGCTAAAAATACAAATATTATTATATAAATGTAAAAAATTAATTTTTCTGCCCTCCGGCCGGAAAGCGGCAACTTCCCGGCCGCTGCGCGAATTGAAGTCGCCGTTTTCCGGCAACGTCGAGCAGAAAAATAGTATACACACCTTGGCCAGTAAAAAAGAAAGCCTCAGATCACATGATCGTCCACCTCGGCTTCGCCTCGGCCGACAATTACATGTGATCTGAGACATTTCTTATTTTACTGGCCATGGTATGTAATATACTATTTAAACATTTATAATGCTGAATTTTTAGTTTACATCACTTACGAGAATTATAATACTAATCTGAAGGATTACTATACATATATAAACATTATTATTACAATAACTGAATATACGTATTTAATACAAAAGATATATAAATAAATCGGATATATAATTATAATGAATAATATGATAACGTGACAGTGACAAGTTTGTGAAATCTAAACAATGTATTGCTGACTAATAATAATAATAATGTTGATACTTTTATAGTAATCCTTCAGATTAGTATTATAATTCTTGTAAGAGATGTAAAACTAAAAATCCAGCATTATAAGTGTTTAAAAATTAATTTTTTACATTTATATAATAATATTTGTATTTTTAGGAGCTTACAGAGGATTAGATGGATACTGGAACAAGTGAAGATACTTTTTTACCACTCCAAGGAAAGTGCACAAATTTTTTTGCAATGATCATGCTACTAGATTCATCGTTATAAGGCAACAAATATACATTTCTATTAATATTTCGGGAACTTTTCCCGGATATTTTGACCATAAGTGATATTAATGATTTAGACCCAATCTGGAAATTTTTAGGCAGTTTCTGACTATAAAAAGACATCTTTTAGACAGTATTAGGTTACCAGAGTCTGGAGCAGAATTGCTGATTTTCACTATTTAAGGTTTAAATGGCTTACAAGAGTGTGACAGCATACATTTATGTCTTTAAAAGTATTTTTAATCAAAAGTTCAGAAAATTTTACAAAAAAAGTCATACTTATGTTTTTAGTGAAAAATGCATCCCCTGGGAGCTAAAAATTCATGAAAATGGGCATATAATGCAAAAAGTGCTAAAATGTCAACTTTGACTCTCTGTAACTTAAAATAATGGCCCAGAAAAAATCTGAAAAATTCAGGAGAACTACTGGATACCTCTAAAACATATTCCCACAGTTATAGCAATATTTATTTTTTTCATCTTCGATGTCACAGAGAACCACCCATATATATATATACTAGGGGGCTTAGCCCCCCTGCGCGCTTCGCGCGCCAACCCCCTATTTTTAATTTCGAAAAAGGTTTTTCGTAATTAATTTATTTAAAATAATGTTTTAAATTGTATTATTTTTTCACTACCATGGACACCTTAAAAATTAAACAGATTCACACAACACCTTGGAGGTATTGCTATAGTTATTATAATTTATAAATAAAAGTTTACCAAAATTTAGAGTAATGAAATCAGAATAAAAATAATGAAAAAAAATAGAGACATATTAAATGTTAACTGAAAATTTTAACTATATGAATTCTTATAAAGTTTAAATTTATATTTTAATAATTATAAATGTTAATGAAAAATTAACTTACCAGAAATAGTAAAGTACATATACTTACTAAATTGTAGTATTTTAGTTAACAACTTATTAAAATTTTGGATTATTTTAAACGGTTATAAATAGAAATTCACCTCCTAAAATTAATTTATTTAATAACGAACGATCATCGCCAAAAGTTCTATATATGTCATTAATATTTTGTACTTTTAGAGTAATAAAACTTTCTTCTTAATTAAATTAATTTTTGTATTAGTTTTAAAGAATTATTTATAAAATTTTAGCGCTATATAAATAAAAACCTGTTTATTCCATTTCTCCCATGATTCGTAATTTGCACCCTCTTTCAAAATTTGCGTTTTAATCCATGATTATATTTTTTTATTTTTTTTATTTATTAACTCCAGACATTACAATATTTTACAATAAAATATGTATCCTATAGAGGTGCACACTGCACCTGTACATAGGAGCCGGAGAACTTAACACTATATCCTAATACTAAATTAACCTAATACTATATTTAAATAAGAGTTTTGCAACTTAATCAATATAACTAGTATACTGTTTAGTGCATCACTCTTTTACATTTTTTTTTAACATTTTAAATTTAAATGCTCATATTATTGTTTAATATTATTACTTGTTTCAATTTTTACTGAGTTATTCATACTAATTCTTTATATGTTTGTCTTGATCCAGTTTTTTAATTTTGCTTTTCTTACTTTAATATTATCTATATTTTTAAGTTCGTTTGGTAAGGTATTGTAATGGCTTACTGCTCTTATATAGCTGTTCTTTGAACTGACATTGCTACATCGACGTGGCATTTGGATATTCCTATTTCTTGTTATACTTTTTGAGTTTTTATAAATTTCTTGCAATGTACTATAATGAAAACTAAGGGATTCAAAATAAAAAGTTTGTCAATGTTCATTGGATTTTTATCGCTTATAAATTTATTTTTATTAATTATTTTAAGTAATCTATTTTGTTGATTTTGTATTATAGATTTGATATTTGTATATGCACCACCCCAAGCTATTATTCCGTAACAGATTATGCTATGGTAAAAAGCATAATACAGTGTTCTGAGAGTATCAGTGGACATGATTTTAGCTATTTTGTGAAAGATAAAAGTTAGATATTTCGTCTTTTTGTATATGTACTCTATGTGCTTATCCCATCTCATGTGACAGTCAAAAATAATTCCTAGATACTTTGTATTTTCCACTCTTTGTAATTTTGTTCCTTTTATGTTTATATGAAAATTTATTGGAATACAATCCTTATGGTTCACAAAAGTTAAATATACTGTTTTATCAATATTAAGTGAAAGTTTGTTAAGTGCTAGCCAATTTGCTATTTATCAAGATTTGAGTTCATAATTGTTTCTACTTCTTTCCAACTATTGCTTGTTGATATTACTGCAGTATCATCAGCATAAGATAATATTGTATTATCTGGCATTGTTGTCAATAGATCATTCACATATATAATAAATAATAATGGTCCTAAAATTGTGCCCTGGGGTACTCCAGTTGTTATTTTCTCATATACACTATAGGCATCATTTATTTTTACCCTTTGTTCCCTATTACTTAGATAACTTTTTATCAACTTCTGCGCTTTACCCCTGATTCCGTACCTATATAATTTATCCAACAAAATAGTATGGTTAACAGTATCAAAAGCTTTGGCTAAATCAAGGAAAGTTACTGCTATTGGAGTGTTTGAATCTAGGTTATTGTATATTATGTTACTTATGTAGTTTAATGCATCCTTAGTACTTTTGTTTTTCGTAAAACCATATTGTTTTTTTGCTAGTATGTTACTGTCATTTAAAAACTTAATTAATCTAGTGAAAATAATTTTTTCGAAAATTTTTGCTAAGTTTGAAATAAGCGAAATAGGTCTATAATTCGTTATTTTATGTTTCTCGCTACTTTTGTGAATCGGAATTATTTCTGCTGTTTTTAGTGCACTTGGCCAAGTAGTTTTTTCTATACATAAATTTATGACATGTACTAATGGTAATATTAAAAATCGAGATAGGCATTTTATTGTTTTTGCATTAATATTATCTACTCCTCCATTTTTATTCTTTAAATTTAATATTATATTTTCGATTTCATATGCATATGTGGGTGTAATAAAAATGCTATTTGAATTGAATTGTGGCAATTTTAAATTTTCATTTGTTTCTGTTTGTATTTTATCGCTTAAAGTTTTACCTATATTAGTAAAAAATATCCAATTCATTTTTACTATGCAGAGCCCAAATATTTATTTTGATTATTATAAACAAATTCATTTCTTAAATATCCTTCTGTTTCTAATAAATACATACTTGTTTATTTAAAATATTGTGTTATATAAATATAAATTGTCTACACACTTATATATCCATACAATTTTGAACCAAAACCAGATAGGGGAAGGCACCCCGAAATTAAACCAAGTATGGATAGTGAGCTGAAAACAACACTACCCCAAGCGGGCATGGCAATCCTGTCAAATCCCGCCACTGATTCCGATCGGGTGAAAGCCCCGGTGGTCAGTGCTGGTCCCACGGATTTTGGGGGGGACCAAACTCACACCGTGAAAATGGTAAGTGCTGCGGAGGTTAGTCACTCGGCCTCTGAAGCATCTAATGCTACGTGTGACCTGCCCTCGACTGGGATGTCGAGTGACGCTGACAGAGCTTTTCTCCGTCTGCGTGAGAAAATAGGCACCCTTGTGGAGTTTGTTCTTAACAAGAACAACATCCACAAAGAGCTGAAGAGTATGGCGAGAGCAACCAGCAGAGCTCTCAATGAATACGCGCGGGTGAACAGTGCTGTGTGTTCGACAGCGCCGAAAATTAAAATGGCGGATGCGCGTAGGGATGGAACGTGCCAAACGTCGCCCATCTTCCGCGCTGAAGAGCGTCAAAGGAGGCCGGTCGAAAGGGAAAAGCCCTCACCACCTCAGCAACCCCCGGAGAAAAGGAAGAAGGGGTCGAAGCAGCCCACTAACAAAAATGGGCCAGCAGATGCTTCGCCATCCGTTCCTAAGACGAGTGGGAACCAGTCGAAAGTCCCTGACTGGGTCACAGTAGTGAAGAAGGGCAAGAAGAAGAAGAAGATGAAGAACAGCCAGCCGAAGCAGCATGAACAGCAGAAACGTGCCAGCAAACCGGCCAAAGGCACGGCAGAGCCTAAGGCCGGAGTAAGACCCCCACGCCCAGATGCCATCAAGATCAAGACACCTAGTGGGGGCTCTTCCTACGCTGACATTCTCCGGAAGGTCAAGGCTGCACCGGAGCTAAAGGCACTAGGAGAACGGGTCACGCGTATCAGGCGCACCAGGGCTGAAGAGCTCCTCCTCGAACTGGGGCGACCCGGAACGGAAACGGCGGAGCTGAGGACAGTGGTCTCGTCCACCCTGAGTGGGTCAGCAGAGGTCCAGCTGCTGACTCACAAAGTGTCCATCACCATCAGGGACATGGACGAGTCCACGACAACAACGGAGGTGGCCGCAGCGATTGCGGCAAAGATCGGACCAAATGTGGTATCCCGGATAATATTAAAACCAGGGGATCCTACAGTGGCACCCTAGCTGCGACCATCCAGCTTCCGGCAGTAGCAGCCAAAAAAACTGCTGCAAGACGGGAAGCTCCGGATCGGATGGGTCAATTGCAGAGTTCGACTGCGAGAGGTATCCTCGCGCTGCTACCGATGCCACGAATCGGGACACATCGCGAGGGAGTGCAAGAGCGCAGTCGACCGGTCAGCGCAATGCTATCGGTGCGGCCAAGAGGGCCACAAAGCAGTGGACTGCGAGGCCAAAGCCAAGACCTCGCATGAGGAAGGAGCACACATCAAAAATGATTAAGGTGCTCCAAATAAAACCTCAACCACTGCGCTGTGGCCCAGGACCTGCTGTCCCAGCTGGTCAGAGAGGAGAGAGCGGACGTAGCGATCATCAGCGAGGAGTTCCGGGATCTCGAGAAGTCGAACTGGGTAAGGGATGCCACGGGCAAGGCGGCCATCTGGGTATGTGGAAATATACACATCTCCAGAAAGATGGTCGCCCCCCTTCCCAGCTTCACCTGGGTGGAGGTGGCGGGGGTACGCATGTACAGCTGCTACTTCCCGCCCAGCGATTCCACCGAGGACTTTGCGAGATCTCTGGATGCAGTCGTCACCAGTGCTCGGTCCTCACGGCTACCGGTCGCAATCGGTGGGGACTTTAATGCTTGGGCGACGGACTGGGGCAGCGCCAAGACCAACGCGCGTGGTCGCGCACTTCTCGAGGCGTTCGCTCTACTGGGGCTGGAGATCGCTAACACAGGGACAACCCCGACTTTCACCAAAGCCGGCAAGTCGTCCATAGTCGACCTCACCTTCGTCGATCCAAGATTGATGGGGGGAGGGGGACTCGGCTGGAAGGTTAGCGATCGTTACACGGGTAGTGACCACCAAGCACTCGTGTACCAGCTCCAGCTGACCAGCGGGAGGACAAAGAGAGCAGGAAGAGGAGCAAGAGAGAGATGGGCACCAGCCACGTTTGATCGTGAGACGTTCCTCTGCTCCCTTGAGGGGGAAAAAGTGGAGGGAACCGCCGAAGAAAAAGCACGAGGCCTCACGAATGCCCTAACAGCGGCTTGCGATGCCTCTATGGCCGTGAAGTTTAACCCTCGCGGCCGCCCACCGATAATCTGGTGGAGTGAGGATATCGCAGAAAAGAGACGTGAGTGCCTGCGTGCCAGAAGGCTGCACCAAAGAGCGAGGGGAACACCGCGGTTCCAAGATCGTTCCGCAGAATACGAACAAAAGCGGAGGGATCTCAAGGTGGCCATCAAGACTGCCAAGAGAAGGTGTTGGCGGGAGCTCTGTGAGGAGGTGGACCACGACCCCTGGGGCAGACCGTATAAAACGGTTATGAATAAGATCAACCCCGGGGGAGCTGTTGCACCCACCGACCCAGTTTTTCTGGACGGAGTCGTCCGCCACCTGTTTCCAGAACATCGGAAAAGGGCAGTAGAGACGGGCCTGATGGCCACCATTGGTGCAGCCGAGTCGCCAGACATTAGTGAAGCCGAACTGAGGATGGCCGCTAAGGGTATTTCCGTACGTAAAGCTCCAGGGCCTGACGGAATACCTGGCCTGGCCGTCAAGACAGCGGCGATGAGTGCTCCGGGCTTGTTCCTGGACGCATTCAACGCATGCCTAAGAGAAGGTTGCTTCCCGGCCCAGTGGAAGACGCAGAGGCTGGTACTCCTACCAAAGGGAAACAAACCCCCGGAGGAGCCATCATCTTACCGCCCGCTCTGTCTACTGGATATAGTTGGGAAGCTCCTGGAGCGGGTGATCTGCGCCAGGCTTGCAGAGGCCATCGGTCGGGCCGGAGACCTCTCCGACAACCAGTTCGGCTTCCGAAAGGGTCGATCGACCATGGATGCTGTAGGCAGAGTTGTTGGCATAGCCACAAACGCCATCAATGCTGGTCGGAGTGCAAGGCGGATGTGTGCCATCATCACCTTGGACATCCGGAATGCCTTCAACTCGGCCAGATGGGACGGACATCATGCTGTCCCTGCAGCACTTCCAAGTGCCACTCTATCTCAGGGAGGTCACCTCGAGTTACCTGACTGACCGTACTCTGCTCTACGACACCGACGACGGTGTGCACTCCCACAACATCACGGGAGGCGTGCCGCAGGGTTCGGTCATTGGGCCCCTACACTGGAACGTTGTCTATGACGGCCTGCTTAGGCAGCAACTTCCGGAGGGTGTCTCGATGGTGGCTTTCGCGGACGACGTGGCGCTAGTGGTGGTCGCAAAGAGTGTCGAAGAGATCGAATATCTCGGAGACGTCTCTATAGAAGTGGTCGCCACTTGGTTGAGAGACCACGGACTTAGTCTGGCGGCGGAAAAAACGGAGGCGGTGCTCATCTCTCGCACAAAAAAGGAGAGGACCGCCACCTTCACGGTAGGTAAAGAACGGATACGGTCGGTGAAAACGTTGAAGTATTTAGGGGTCACACTAGACGCGCGGCTGTCGTTCAAATACCATCTCGCGAACGCAGGCTCAAAGGCGGCAAAGGTGGCCCGTGCGCTGGCGGGCATCATGCCCAACATCGGGGGACCCCAGCAACCGCGAAGGTCTCTCCTTGCCTCGGTGGTGAGCTCCGTAATTTTATACGGAGCTCCTATTTGGGCTGATGCCCTGAACAGGCACAAGAGCTTGGTGCTCCGTGTCAGAGAGCCTGCAGGATAGCTGCGCTAAGGGTGGCCCGGGCGTACCGAACCGTATCTGACATTGCGCTCTCGGTGATCGCGGGGACCGCCCCCTTCGACCTCCTGGCAGCCGAGAGAGCTGAAAGACACCGTGAGGGTGGGCGACGCGTAGAAGAGAATCGCTGCCATAACCGATGGTCATTGCGGACCGTAGAGGAGTGGCAGCGGAGATGGGACTCAGCCAGGGACGGCCGCTGGACCTACCGCATAATCCCGCGGATCCAGGAGTGGGCGAGCAGGAACCACGGCTTCGTCAGTTTCCAGCTTACCAGGTGCTGACCGGGCACGGATGCTTCCGTAGCTACCTATTTCGTATAGGGGTCTACGGCAGCGCAGAGTGCCCGGCTTGTCCAGGGGTGGACGAAGACGTGGAACACGTCCTCTTACGGTGTCCTCGTTTCAGGGAGGAACGGGACCAGTTTCAAGTCACTTGGAGCGGTCCCCTCACCCCTGAGGGCATCGGGGCGTGCCTGCTTGACTCCCAGGAGGGATGGAACGCGGTAGTGACCCTCTGTACGTCCGTAGTGGACAGGCTGGGTCTCATCAGAAGAGAAGAGGAGACAGGAGTTGCGATAGCAACAGTAGTGGGCTAATCTAGCCGTGCCTCCCCCCGCGAAGTAATGCCTTGCGGCGGTTTCCGCGGGGGAATAAAGGTAAGAAAAGAGGTGGAGTTTTAGTG
>JANSJX010000992.1:0-13138 GCA_026168455.1 Theocolax elegans | reverse complement strand
CCTCCTGTAAATAAAATAATCATAAGTAAATATATTAATGAATGTAGGATAGGTTAGGATAAATAATAGATATATGGGATATAAGGAAATGTTTGTTTGTATAGGAAGTTTGAGGTTAGGAATAGGTAAACATTGGTTTAAGAATATAGGCCCGAGCCATTCTCGTCACCGACGTTCACCGAAGGATAGGATAGGAAATAATCTTATTTTATAGGTATGTTTGAGGAAAATGTAAGAGAATAAAGGAGATGGAGAGAAATGGAAGGCAACGCAAGAAACGATACCACCTACCGTACAAGCGAAGAATACCTATGTCCATCGATGCCGTCTGCACTGTCCTCGTCCACGGGAGCCAACGTTGCGGTGATCCTGTCCAGGTACGGAGTTCCCCCGGCGAAGAGGTTGATCCCGTAGAACACCGATGAAATTCACGATTAAGAAACTGCATACGGGTATACGCGCACGTAAACAAACAACGTGTCTATCTCTCCGTCGAGCGTGAGAGTGGGGGAAGTCTTCTCGCTCTAATATCTAAACATAGTTCTAAAATAATATCCCTTTTTGCAGACAATGCATTCTAACAAGTATTATCAAAATATTTTAATTGATATTTAATTAATGCTATATAAGACTATTAACTATTTTAAAATTTGTATATTCTATAAATAATTTTGTCAATAAAACGTCGCTTGATGCAGACAATGAATTTTAAATTTGATTATTTCTTCAGTATTTTAGTAAAAAAATGTCGCTTGATACAGACAATAAATTTTTAATTTGTTTATTTCTTCAGTATTTTAGTAACAAAATGTCGTTTTGATGCAGACAATGAATTTTAAATTTGTTTATTTCTACAGTATTTTAGTAAAAAAATGTCTCTTGATGCAGACAATGAATTTTAAATTTTTTTACTTCTTCAGTATTTTAGTAAAAAAATGTCGCTTGATGCAGACAATGGATTTTAAATTTGTTTATTTCTTCAGTATTTTAGTTAAAAAATGTCGCTTGATGCAGACAATGAATTTTAAATTTTTTTATTTCCTCAGTATTTTAGTAAAAAAATGTCGCTTGATGCAGACAATGAATTTTAAATTTGTTTATTTCTTCAGTATTTTAGTAAAAAAATGTCGCTTGATGCAGACGGTTGATTATTTTAAAATTATATATTTTATAAATAATTTTGCCAATAAAATGTCGCTTAATGCAGACAACTAATATTTTAATATTTGTTTATTTCTTAAGTAATGACATATTGAGTAGGAAATTGTCGTCTAACCATATTGAAAGGTATGTCATCCTTTGATGGACATAAAACTATTCTTGAAATCATCACAATTTGTCCTGAATTTTTACCTGTTATAATTTCTCCATATATAGTGTTCTGTTTTAATTGAGGAGCTGGATGCAAGAACACGCCGAGCGCGGCGAATGGATAGAGGAGGCGGAGAGAAATTAAGAAATTGACGTCACCGTGACCAAATTTTTTAATTTGCCGAATTTAATTTAAAAAAATACTGTCGTATGCAGAATTAAAAGACGCAACTTTTTTCTATTTAATGTTTTTCTGTACGATGTGCAGGTCAGATGAAAAAATTAAGAACTGGAAATTTAGAAAACGGATTTTTAATCCATTTTTCAAAATTGAATCGCTGTAACTTTGACAAAACTTAATGAAATTCCCTGATTTTTCGTACAGATACTTAATATAGTCTAACGATAAATATAAACCTGTAAAAAATTCTACTTTAAACAATTTTATACAACAATTGAACTTAACGTAAATAACAAGCTTTTAATTCAGTTTCAGTATTCAGTAGCCGAAAGTGTGTTGTAAAGTTTTAGACTTCGCAAACTTCCAGCGAGAGATTTGTTCGTTTATATTTGAAGATAATTTCTTAAAATTTCAGCTTATTTGGATAAAAAATTTCGCAGATAGAGCAAGCGCCGAAATCAGAGAAATAAATTTTGTGTACACTCATGAATATGAACAACGAAATTGTAAACAATGAACATCGACTTCGTCGCCGTAATGGTCATCTGCTTCGCGGCTTAAATCAGTGGCCGTCTTTGTTATTTATTGAAAATTGCATTTTAATATTGTATCAAACTGCAGCATAAAAATGGTTTACATAATAACTGCTTTTTGATGCTATAAATAACTTTATTTTTATGTAATTTAGTTAAGTATTTAGTTAGTTTTCTTTAAATCGCTCTATCATTTTTTATCCAAATAAGCTGAAATTTTAAGAAATTATCTTCAAATATAAACGAACAAATCTCTCGTTGGAAGTTTGCGAAGTCTAAAACTTTACAACACATTTTCGGCTACTGAATACTAAAACTGTATTAAAAGCTTGTTATTTACGTTAAGTTCAATTGTTGTATAAAATTTGTTTAAAGTAGAATTTTTTACAGGTTTATATTTATCGTTAGAATATATTAGTATCTGTACGAAAAATCAGGGAATTTCATTAAGTTTTGTCAAAGTTACAGCGATTCAATTTTGAAAAATGGATTAAAAATCCGTTTTCTAAATTTCCAGTTCTTAATTTTTTTCATCTGACCTGCACATCGTACAGAAAAACATTAAATAGAAAAAAGTTGCGTCTTTTAATTCTGCATACGACAGTATTTTTTAAATTAAATTCGGCAAATTAAAAAATTTGGTCACGGTGACGTCAATTTCTTAATTTCTCTCCGCCTCCTCTATCCATTCGCCGCGCTCGGCGTGTTCTTGCATTCAGCTCCTCAATTCTGTAATCATGAGCCTGGTACCATTACATAAACCTCCATCTAAATGCAAATTCCTAAGTAACATAACGATCATTCCTTTTTTTAATACTAATTTATGAGGTGGTAAACCATTTGGTATTGACCAATCTTAAATTATTATTTAATGTAAGTTTTTGAACAATTGAATTGAAGAATTGAAAAAAGAGCTACTTTTTACACATGATTCTAATATTTGAGTTCTATTTCCGTATCGAACTATAGGAAGTGTTTGTCGAAAATCGCCAGATGTTACTAATATTTTATCACCAAACGGTTTGTTATTTCGACATAAATCTCTGAAAAAAATATCTATAGCTTCTAATGCATATTTACAAGTCATTGATATTTCATCCCAAATTATTAATTTAATATTTTTTAAAATTTGACCTATTTGTGAATTTGGTGAAATGTTGCATGTTGATTGTTCGTTTAAATTAAATGGTATTTTAAATGTTGAATGGATAGTTTTACCACCTATTAATAAATTTGCTGCAATACCAGTCCAAGCAACTGCTAACTCTGGTATTTTGTTTAATTTCATAAATTTTATAATAGCATTTAATAAATAACTTTTTCCACTACCACCAGGACCATCTATAAAATATAAATTTTCTTTTTTATTATCGTAAACGGCTTCTACTATTGTATCAAATATTGTTTTTTGTTCCAATGTTAAAGATTTAACAATATTTCTATGTCATTATCTTCATTTGCAATAATATCATTATAAAACATAGCATTGTGATTTTCATTATCAATATTATCAATATTAGGTAAATTAAATTGTTGCAATATTAAATTATATTTTGATAAAACGTTGTCTATAATTTTTAAAGCCTTTTGTTCTCCTAAAATTTCAGATAATTTAGGATCAAAAAAATGTTCTTTATACTTATTATAAAGTTTCAAGGCATCAAAATTGTGATCAAATGATATAATGAAAGCGAAAAGTTCACATAGTGGATGTGGAAATTGAAAATTACAATTTTCTTCTAAACATTTATCCCATTCATTATCAGTAATGATTAAACCTCTAACTATACATGCTTCATAAAATTTATCATAAACAACGCCTTCGTATGAGCGTATATCTTCAAAAGATTCGGCCCCACGTACATGAAGTAATAATAATCTAAGAAAAAATCGTTCTCGATCTTTAGGATTTACATGAAACATTCTGACTAGAATGGGTTTATTAAACTTTTTTCGCTTGTTCCATTCTTTTTTTATCTTGTCGTAAACATAATATTGAGGAATTTCACCATAAAGATACTTCTTGGCTTTCACATCAGATGAATTTAGTAAAAACCAACTTGTTAATGTTGTTCGATGATTTTTATTAATTAATTTGTCTTTAGATCCTTCTTTAAAATAGACAAATTGTTCATCTTCAAGATGTACAGCTAATCTATATATTGCATGTGATTGCGAATGTAATTTATATTCTTTCATACGATACATAGCCTCGGGTGGACAAACATACCTTGTAGAATTATATTCGGATATTTTGTCATAATTTAGAACATTGTCTTTTTGCACATTTTCAAGTTCTACATTTTTTGTTTCTGTATTACTGAATTTTATTAAAGCTGTATCTGGGCCTTTGTAAAGATATTTAAATAAATATTTTAAAGATTTTATTGTATTACATATTTCTACGTTAATGTGACATTCAAGTTTTAGAAGTAGATATGGATTATATGGAACAACAAAACTGTTATCCGCGATTTTATTGTTGGAGTATGTTATTTTTATTTCGTTATTTCGTCTACGATAATTGGATAACCATTACGAGATGTTTGTGTTTTAGTACTAAAACATTTTGGATAATGTTTTGTACAATATATTTTACTTTCATCCATACATACACTATTTTTATTCTGAATTCCACACGGACCATGTGCAACGTTTCGTTTTGTCTATCTTAAATTATTGTTAATAATTACCTTTAGCAGCCTTCTGGGTCCACCGAAACGTTGTCGAACAGTGGTGCTTTTACGGCCAAATATATATTAATTAAATATTAATCATAATAAATGCAACCTGAGTTGCTTTGATATTTATTTTAAGGAAAAATGTTAATAACTGTTATGCAGAAATTATTATATTGTGGTAAAAAGAAAGAAAAAGATAAAAAAGGAAAAGTATTTATTAGGCGTAAAAATAGAACTTATGTTTTCAAATTGCCGACCACTCTAAATAAATCTTGTAAACTTATGAAAAGAAGAAAAATGTCGGCGGAAATATGGATAAAACAGGTATTCAACAAAATATACAGTATATACGTTTTATCTAGAAGATTCTTTAATTTATTTCAGTTAATACAAAAAATATAAAATGTATAAATATATTTGTATTTATTGATTGTGCACTTTATGGATCGTTTAAGAGTTTATTTATTTTCCCTTTTTATATAGAACTTTATTTCGTAAATGCGAGCCATTGTAATTTGAAACTAAATTATATAAAAAAAATATATATGTAAAAAAAAAGAAAAATGCGATGAATCTGAACGAAATTAACAAAATGAAAATTACCTACCCGAGTCCGACCCGAAATACAAAAGGGATGAAAATGTTAGTCAGGGAGGTAGGATTTTAAATTATTTCGCGCACTTTAGAAGGAAAATTTGAGGCCAGCAAAAACCTGGAGACCCTTTGGGTTCAAGTACGTTAGGCCTAGGGCCGACGAACGATCCCGGTCATACAGGGCGAGTCGAAGACTCTTTTTACTTTGCTTCGTGGGCTCGGGTTAGTGGACTTAATAAAAAAAAGTAATATAATACTATCCGAAAGGCTAGCCGAGGCTTGTCTACCCAGTTTGGCCTATTGGCGTAATCCTGGGGGATAGTAATTATATTATCAGGAGATAATTATATCTCCTTAATTACTCAGCTTACATTTAACTCCTTGGCTAGTACCGGACGCGGGGGTGGTCCTCCGGGAGCGGCTTCCTTCGACGTCGTGGGACGAGAGCAGAGAGCTCGAGAAAAGGAACAAAAAAGAAGAAGCCTCTTGTCCGCTGTGCGCACATTAATAAAGCAAGCGCGCTGAGCTTTGGCGACGCGACCAAGTACCGCTTGCGCAATAGCTCATTTACTTAAAAGTTCTTAAAAAGTTGACGCAGGCCCTACTCAGCCATCTACTCTACCACCCCTCGCGCCCCGTTTGCCTAAGCTTGCGGAGAAAGCCCCGCCCGCGAGAGCCTAGCCTAGAGAGAGAGAGAGTACGCGTGATGCTACTATAGCTAAACCGGACTTTCTATAGTTAATGTATATAAAAAAGAATTAAAAAATATAATATTCCTTTTGTGGCCTGTAGAAAAATTATAACGCGCTCTCCAAAGCGATGCTATGCGGTGCGAGTTTCGGTGCACTTGCGTGTACCGAGACCTTCAAACGTCCGCATACCCACGCTTGAGAGAGCCCGATCCTTTCTAAAATAACAAAATAAAAACAGAAGTCTTTTCGTTACTTGGTTTCTCTCTCGGCTGCAAAGTAAAAATAAAAAGATTTTTTATTTAAATTTTCTTAATAGTGGCGAGTTGCCTGGAGCCAAGGTATCGATTCATTTTACCTATGAATCGGTACCTTGCATAGCCCCCACTAGATTATAATTTACTCAATCATAAGGGATTAAATTTATAATCTAGGACTAAATTCTTGAAAATACTGCGTCATGACTAGAAATTTTGCTCCTAGCCATGTTGAAAAACTACGTCAAGAACTTAAATTGCCCGGGTCTGCGTCTAAGGTCTATTTATGGTCCATTTCCCTTTGCAGGACCTAAACTCTCAAAAAAAAATTTTATATGCAGATTGATATAAATAATAAAAAAATAGGTTGAGAGGTATATTAAAATAAAAAAGACTGCGTTATAGATAAAAATTTGCTTATTTATCTATAGTTTATACTAGATTTTGAGGGCTGCCTTCCAATAAGAACTAGGGGCTGTTTAATGTCCGTTTCCCCTTGCAAGACGATCAATCTAAAACATCTCTTCCCAATTCGGTGGTGCATGCAATTCGAGAAGGTCAGTGTTGACGAGTTCTGCAGATGTTCTTCGTTTTCTTTTTGCTCCTTTGTTTTCCTCAATAAAATTTTCTCTCAGTCTCTCCTGCTCTTCCGGAGGAATCTCCGCGGGCACTTGCTCTGGAGACCGTGATGCATGCCCGTATGTCTTAAACAGACTCTCCAAGAGCATGTCCTCCTTCTGAGCAGGGGAAGGACGAGGAAAGATTTTTAATTCTTCGCCGAGGAGTTCTGAGCGGGTGCATCCGGATGGTATAGTCGAGTCAATTCCTCATCTCTTTCCTCATTAATTTTTGCCAACTCCCATCTCAAATGCGAAATTCGCTTTTCGTACTACAGAATCTGTCGCTGTATCCGCCTCCGAATTTGTCGTCTCTGTCTCTTTGTTGACATAATAAGGCCGGAGCTGTACAGAGTGAAAAATTCCTCTAATCGAATCGCTATTTACATACTTAACTTCGAAGGTACAATTATGACTAATGCGATTTATTTGATAAGGGCCTTCGTATAAAGAAAGAAATTTCGCACATATCCCTTGGATGGCATCCGACAGATTACAAGCCTTGACTAAGACCAAGTCACCCACGGCATATGTCACCGGGGGTAATCGATTTATTGATCTTTTCTGCTCTTTTTATTCCCTTTTTGATATTTTTCATAGACAAGATGGATTTTTCTTTCATATGGCAAGTCTTTACGTGGCGGTAGTGCAACCCACTTCTCCCAAAAGCGCGTAGGTTTTTATTAAATTGTAATTCATAGGGCGTTATTTCTGTTGTATCGTGATAACTCTCGTTGATAGCTTGTTCGATAAATGGGACGAAATTTGCCCATTTCTTGTGTTTATCCGATATTAGCGTTCTAAAAACCGACCAATTCTTTATTATTGCGCTCTACGATATTGCTTTTGGGGTCACGAATTGCCGAAAAGATGGGCTTAATTCCAGCTTTTATTAACCGACTTGTCCATTTTCGCAAAGTAAATTGGGCCCCGTGATCGACCTGAACCTTGGAGGGTTTGCCATATTTAGGAATGTATTCTAAAAAGAGTTTGTGATGACAGTGGATGTTGTAGCCTTTTTAATCGGGTATAGGACGAGAAATTTAGTAAAGACATCCAAAACTGCGAGAATATGACGTACTCCTCCCCCGGCTTGGAGGCAATGGACCGTAAAATCAATTGATAGATGTTGGTTTGGGGCAATGGAATGATCGGCTTTGTATACGACGCTGTGGTGTGCGTGTATGTTTTATTACGCTGACAGGAATCGCACGTGCGGATAATACTCGCGGCTAATTTTCTAGCATTTGGGAAGTAAAACGCTTCTACAAAGGTTTGATAACATTTGTTGTACCGATATGCCCAAATAATTCATGAATTTCACTTATCAGTTTAATTGCAATTTCCTTTGTTAACACAATTGTAAGCTTATCGATAGGGCCCTTTCATTAACCTGTTCTCGTGGATTGCAAAATCTTTAATTTGGACGTCATTCCGCAATTTGTCTAGAATGATTTTAAGTCGAGAATCATTTTGCTGCTCGTTTGAAATATTGACAAGGAGTTTTCTTAGATTTGAGTCCGGTGATCTTAGCAGACTTAGTGCGATGATAGCTGCCGGTGCCTGTGTGAGAGGCTTGATTAACCGACTAAAAGCATCTGCGATAATATTACTATTTCTCGGGATATATTCAATTGTATAATTATATTCAGATATTGCATAAATCCACCGTGTTAAACGCCCGCTCACGAATCTGCACGACATCAAGAACTAAGAGCTTGATGATCAGATCGAATAATTATCTTAGAGCCCAGGAGAAAATGCCTAATTTCGTTAACGCCCACACTATAGCCAGCAACTCTAATTCTGTCGTGAAGTAACTTATTTCGGCACCTTTTAAAGATCTGCTGGCGCATGCAACGATGCGGTGCTGTTGATTATTATCTAACTGACTTAAAACGGCGCCTAGAGCATATCCGCTAGCATCGGTAGTTAGGAAGAAGGGCTTCTCTCGGAAACGCGTGATGTAAAAGAATATTTTCAGTGATTAGCGATTTTTGAAGCATCAAAAGCTTTTGATGTTCATCAAGCCATTTATATTTGCTACCTTTTTCAATAGATTTAATAGTGGAGAGACAGTGTCAGCTAACAAAGGAGTGAATCTAGAGCAAAATTTATTAGACCTAGGTAACCTCGAAATTGTCGAATATTTTTAGGGGGTGTGAAGTTTTGTATCCTTGTACCTTATCAGGATCGCGTCGAATTCCGTGAATTGATAAAATAAAACCTAGGAATTTAATTTCTTGGCGAAAAAAGACGATCTGTCGAAATTTACCGTTACGTTGTTTTGCGATAACCTACGAAAAAATTTTTTCTAGGTGTACTAAATGTTCGTCGAAAGTGCAAGAGAAAATGAGCCAATCATCAGCAAAGTCCGCATAAAAGCATCGAGTTCAGATAGGGTTGCTTCTGAAGCCCTACGCAGAGCGGCCATGCTAACCTTTGTACCAAATGGGACTACTTTAAATTGATATGTTTTGCCGCGATGTAAAAATCCCGTATATTTGCGCAAGACTTCATGCAGCTCTATCTGCCAAAAGCTTGCCGTTAAGTCGATCGAACTCATAATCCCTATACCGTGAATCGGGATATAACCTGATCGATATCCTCGGGCCGTCGTGGTCATCTTGGAGGATTTTATTTAATTCACGAGCATCGAGGCAAAGTCTAATTGATCCGGTTACGTTTGATGACAGGTACTAAAGGGTTTATGTAAGGGCTTGTACTGCGTTCGATAATATTTAGATGAATCATTCGTTTTATTTCCTCATCAATTCTTTCTCTATATTGGATAGGAATCGGATATGATTTATGAAAGTACGGAACTTCATTTTTTAAAATGAATCTATATGCAAAACCACGAAATCTTCCTGGCTCTTTACTAAAAATACTCCGATAATCAGTGATTAATTTTCTTAATTTGTTTTTATCTCTCTGATCCTTGAAATTTATTGAATTTAATTTATTTTCGAGTTCATCATATGTCAAATTGCCTTTTGAGATGTCTCGTTTGTAGATCATCCGTTACAATAAACTCGATATGATTTACAATCTTTCGGTCGTTTTCTTCTACTTGTGCCGATATAAAACGAAAAAACGTGGTTTACTGATGAACCATTGGAATTAATAATACATTTCTTTTTTCCCGTATCAATGACCAAACCCATTTTCTCCTGCAAGTCTATGCTGATAATACAGTCTCGTATCAGTCTAGGAATAACTAAAAAGGTTGCGGATATTTTAAAATTATTGCAACGAACTCCGCTAAGATTGTTTTTTATATTGACTGATTTTCTCCTGTGAACCCCGTTACCTGTATCCTGATATAGGGAGCGTCGGACATGATTTAAAACGAGTTATATTTTCATTATAAAAATGCTCGGAGAATACAAGTAACTCGACTGCCCGTATCTACGAGAGCTGAAGTTTCTACACCTTGAATTGAAATCGCTATCTCAGGGCAAACCTGTTTGAGGGTCGCTTTATTGGGTTGGGCATCGTCCTCCGATAAATAGAAAATCACGAGTTTTATTACATACAGAAGTACACGATAAAAAGCTTACCGCCTATATCCGAAAAATAGAATGAGATGTTGTACTCAGAGTTGGTCGGTTTGGACTCTCACAGCCTAACCTGGACATATCCTAGGCTTCTGGTACAACCGTACTTAGTTTTCCCGCATTTTGTAAAACAGAATCATGGTCCGTATTGCCGTTATCACGATGTATCTCTACTTCGTTGAATATGACGAGGCGGATAATCGTGACTAGCATTGGTTTGTCGAACTCGGTTTCTGTTTGGACTAGGGCGTAGTATCTCTTCGGTAACTTTGTGGTTGATTTTCCCCGATGGGGGAGAGAAAAATCTCTGCGGATAATTCTCCCTAGGGGTCGAAGAAGTAAAATCTATCTAAACGTTCATTCGACGAACGGTTTTGATTGTCCGAGAAACTCACGAACTTAGTATTTCTGACAGAAGAATTTAACATGTCCGACCGAGTCTAAATTATCCAATAGGGAAATTAATTGGTCGATCGTTTGGATCCCTCGAGACGGGACGGCAATTTGCACTTGGTCGTCAAAATGCCTGGGATAAACATTCAACAACAGATTTCTCTGTCGGAGGATCATCCAGCATTTTTACCTCGTTATGCAATTTAAAGACATATTCGCTGCGCGATAGATTGCCGTCGGCTCGATAAAATCCGAACTCAAGATTGCGGTTTAATTTTCACTGGGACTTCGCCGTTCCAATATCTATTCTTAAACCGATCTTCAAAAATCCTTAATTGTCTCGATTCGAGGTTCGACATGATCCCACCAATCTTTACACGGACCTTTAACGATTGACTAATGACGTGTTTTAAAATTATCTCCTCGTTCATCTACCGCCTCCTAAATATCTAACAATCAAGGAAAGGTATTGCATGGTTTTTCATAAGCCGTTGCTTGGAATACTGAGCAAATCTAACTTAAAAGGGTATAAAGCTTTTGTATATTGGGGACTGTGCGGATTCTTCGCGTCGCTAACCGGTATAATTTCCGTCCGTGTATTTTGAATTTGGTCAATACACGTCTTTACATCTTTTTGGACATCTACGACCTTTTCACTTTGTAATTCGGCTTGCTTGACGGCTTTTGCTGCTAATCACGGTGCGAAATGCTAATTCGTGCGCGTCGTTACTCATGCGCGAAATATATTCGATGGTCGGCTTCATGTTGCTCTAGACTGTTCTGTGCGCTTATCGCCGACGTCGATTAATCTCGCACATCCATGATGCAAATTTCGCGCACATCTTATTTAGCTTATCGACACTACTTCTACCCCCTTCGGCGCGCTGCTCAAGTTTTTATTTCAGGGCAGTCATAGCAAAGTTAAAAAGGATCTGGGAAAGTTCCTGCCGCATTTCTTTAAAAGGGGTCCTCCACCCAGCTGGACCATACAGAGAGTCTCGTCTCTGTGATTCTGACATCGTACGCCTACGACTGCGGGATGCTGGATTCCGTTCGGCGAGGTTTGATCGATTATTTCCGACGGGAATGTTTGGCGACAATGCGATTTGCGCACTGTTGGTTCGGCACCTTGATCGTTAAAAATCTTCCCGCGAGGAAACTATTTGTGCACCTGATTGTTTGAACAGGATACCCTCTCTGTTCTGTGGGGCTACCAGATGCTGAGGAATTCAGAGGATTCTATTATTGATTTGACGCGGCGTGGTGATCTCAAACCTTGTCTGCCCTTTGGACGTGGGTTTGCACTATCCTGGATAAGAACCTACTAGCCAGATTCGTTTGGGGCCCGGGGTTTCCTCCTCTACCACGCGTGTGCGATTTATTGGTCATTTAAATTTAATTGTTCAGGGTCAATCAGACTTATCTTTAATTACATGCGTACACGACTACTCAGCTGTTACGTACAATGCGCTATATATGGGTTGAAATTAAGAAAACGAAGTAAAGATTAGTAGAAAAATATAAATGATTAATTCTTTAGCTAAATTATTTGTTGCTGAATACCTATCATTTTTTTTTACCATATCCCCCACAAGGGATGCCATTCTGCAAGGTTTCGTTTTGTCTATCTTAAATTATTGTTATAATTACCTTTAGCAGCCTTCTGGGTCCGCCGAAAACGTTGTCGAACAGTGGTGCTTTTACGCCAAATATATATTAATTAAATACTAGCCATATTACCTCGGTCGCTGACGCTCCCTCGGTTGAATCACATTTTTGAGGCTAGACGTTGATTATAAAGTGTAGTCTTAAATTTATTATTAGTTTAATAACAAATACATTTTAAACGATTTTGATACAATTATTTTATTTTATTTTTAAACCAATTTTTTCATGTGGTTTAAACTATTAATTAAAATTTGTTGTTATATTGTTATAACAAATAAAATAAAATATAAAATATTTTATTTTAAAAAATGTATACAATTTATTCCTTTTACTCATCATGATATTTAACTATAAAAGTTTAATTTCGAATGTGGTTTGTATTATTTTCTCTGCGTTTACAGGCTTGAGACTGTCATATAATGAACGTAAATATAATGTGTATTCAAAGTTTCAAATATTTGATATTTAACATATATATATTTAAAAATTATGTATGGTATGATACGTAAATATTTTAAAATTGATAAAAATATACGTTCCAATATGGCTGCATTAAAAATAAATTAAATAGTATAATATGGCAACACGTATATTCGTATTTATTTTATATATTTTGTAATTTTTTGTTTCATTAATATCTATACAAAGTTCTAA
>JANSJX010000991.1:0-13151 GCA_026168455.1 Theocolax elegans | reverse complement strand
ATACGACGCCACCATTGTCTTAAGGGTCCGATTGGCCCTCTCGACAGGATTGGCCTGTGCGTGGTAAGGGGGTGTCGTCGAATGATACACTCCCTTAGATTCAAGGTATTCGTCTACAAGTTTATTTTTAAACTCGGTCCCGTTGTCCGAGTGAAATACTTCCGGGGTGCCGAACCGGTTAATCACTCGTTCGTGAAGCTCGCGGACTATCGTCTTTGCGTTAGCTTTTCGTATCGGGATTGCTTCAATCCAGCGCGTGAATAAATCCTGGAATACTAGGATGTATTCGTATCCTCGGCTAGAGCGTGGAAGCGGGCCAGTGATATCTCCTGCTACCACCTGCCATGGTCTGTCCGATTGACGGTGACCCATTAACCCTGAGGGAGCACGTTGCTCGACCTTACATTGCTGGCACACTTGACATCGCCTGACGTAATCCGCAACTTCTGCGTAAAATCGTGGCCAATAATAGTTTTGGGCCACGCGGGCGAATGTCTTTTCTCTTCCGAGATGGCCAGCTGGGGATCATCGTGACACTCTCTCAGAATAGAGTGACGATTCTCTACGGGTACGACCAGCTTCCATGCTTGCTCGTCATCCATCACTTCCTCTAACTCCTTGTCGGGGCGATAGATGTATAGATTTCCTCCAACTATTTTCCAGTCGGGGAAATCACGGTTTTTTCAAACAATATCTTACTTGAACTAAACTTTCTTCTGGGTTTTGGTTCGATTGTTTACCTTTATTTGTTTCCGAGTTATAAGCGATCGAATTGGAAGTAATTTTACTGCTATTATTATTGGATGTCGAATAACGTTCCGTAAAAGTGGCCATTGGCAAGAGATAACTTGGCTTTCTTCATATTTTTATATTATAAAAGACATACCAAAGTTAGGATGAGATCCGTTTCCGCGAGTCATGTACTTCCCTTGTAAGTGTTTACGGTTTGTAACAACAACTGTCTTAATTCGATTTTCAAAAGCACTATCAACATCATCCCAAGTTATTGTTGATGTATCTGTAGTATGAATATTAGCTTCTTTCTCTAGTTCTATGATTGGTTCAACAACAGGCGCAATACCAGATCCGGCAATAAGAGCATCTTCGTTAACGTCAGAACTTGTATGTTCACTAGGTGTAGGAAAAACTTCAAACACATGCACAGAGTCTTGAAATAATTGTATAACACTTTTAATAACTCCTATTGCAGCTTCAAGTTTTCTTTTCTCTCCTACACTTAAACCAGAAGTACGTGCATATAATTGAGCTGCTGTCAATGCTAATGTTCCAAGGTTTAACAGCGTTTTATATCATTAGCATTGGCTACACCAAGGAAAACAGCATGGTATGATTCCCACAACTTATTGGCTGTATCCTTGTAATATTGAGCCGTATACATAATGATGATAGTTTTTAATTAAGCTTTATGCTTTATGAGAATAAAATCTAACAATATTACTTTTTCTTCAGAGGAGCGATTTAGTATTCTACTTAGACTCAAGAGAGCTTTAGTTGAACTGTGTCACTCTCGACAAAGTGTCTCATTTTTATATGCTTCAGACACGATGGAAAGCATTCTCATTGGCTGATAAATTCAGGTGGGGGTAAATACATTTGATCGGTTTAGAAATAAAAGAGGGGGAATCTTCAGCCCTCCAGCGATCGTATAAAATACGGCACAACCGTTGCCTAGTTCAATCATCATCAAGATGGAGTATGTGATAGATGTCCAAGGTTTCAAGATCACGGTAATGAGTTCGTCTACAAAGAGGTAGCCTTATACCTCTAGAGGAAGATGCAATACCTTCAGTATTTCTCTTCAAGCCACCTCATCCTTGGGAGCAATTGCTAGAGAAAAGTAAATGTCAAAATAGTTGGCTTGAAAGAAATTATCATGGAATATTATGGAGAAGTAGTACAATACCATATGAGGCAGTCAGTAGAACAATTCGAACCATCGTTGAAAATTCACAAGTGTACATCAAGGGACTTGAAAAATCAAAATGGTTGAAAAGAATTTTAGCTGAAGAGTAAGCATTTTTTCTATTTTTTAAATTAAGATCCTCTAGTGTAAATTTAAGAGTATATTAGTGTACAAAGTGTACAGAGCAAGTGTAGTTGAAGAACTATCACGCATTAATGCACACTCTGGTACACTTTTGCACATTTTATTATTTATATCACTAGGGGCAATATCAAATATCAGCTTATTATTATTATTATTATTATTAAATTTACATAGATCAGTTCAAAACATTGAGACCTTGGATGTCCATCTCTCAAAAATCTGCCCATGGAGACTGCATCGTGCTCGAATCATACAGAATGCATGTATCCAAGTGTGCTCTTCAAAATGCTTTCGCCATGAAGCAATGGTTAATGGAAAATAATTATGCAAATAAAGAAATTAATATGATGTACAATTAAATTTGTTATAAAAATATTTATTTATTTATCTAATAGCGTTGTAAATCATTCTATGCCATTATAAAAGAAAATATAACAAAAAGTATTAAATTGTAAATACATTAAATATTAACTATAAGTATTTAAATCAATTTTGTGTTATTTACAATATTTTTCATTTTCAACATTTTTACCAACTGTTTGGAATAAAAGCAATCAAAAAAATTTTAATTAAGTTTTTCTTACTTTTTTATACATTTAAAGTTGTGTACAAATGTTAGACCTAAGTATAACAAGAAGTTGAAAATTAATTGATAATGTAAAATCGCCAGATTCAATTTTTTTACATTATACTTATTCTAATTGTTTAATGTTAATGTAATATACATTATAAATACTTAACAATAAGTATTAATTGAATTTTATGTGTTTTTGTAAGATTTTAGATTTTCAACAACTTTTACCAACAGATTTTGAAAATAAGCATTCGATAACTTTATTTAATTTCTTTCTTACTTATTTTTTACATTGGTAAGTTGTGTGCAAATTTTAGACCTGTATGAGTACTAGAAGTTGAAAAATTATAACCCACCCAAAATAAGACCGATCATGGACAACTCGACAAAGTCAATTTTTAACATTATACTTATTCTAATTGTTTTAATGTTAATGTAATTACATTAATCAATTAAGTTTAATGTAATATACATTATAAATACTTAACAATAAGTATTTAATTGAACTTTATGTGTTTTTGTAAGGTTTTAGAATTTTCAACAACTTTTACCAGCAGATTTTGAAAAATAAGCAATCAATAACTTTTATTTAATTACTTTCTTACTTATTTTTCAAATTGTAAGTTGTGTGCAAAATTTTAGACCTCTATGTGCACTGGAAGTTGAAAATTATAACCCACCCAAAAAACATTATACTTGTTCTAATTGTTTTAATGTTAATGTAATTACATTAAACAATTAAGTTTAATGTAATATACATTATAAATACTTAACAATAAGTGTTTAATTGAATTTTGTGTGTGTGTGTTTAATTTACCCAGCTGGAAAGGTATATAAGTAGGAATTATGAAGGTTATGTTTTTCTTTATTACAAAAATGGAATAAATTGTTCCAAATGTTTGAATGCTTTGGTCGCCCTGAAAAGGGCCGATTGGTTTTAAATATTAAATTTATTCTGAGTCGGAATATGAAAGTCGACGACAGCAGTTCTTTTTAACTGCTCTCTTCGGCGTTGCATATACTCTATCTTATGTTTCTCTTATTTGATGTTGGTATAACTGCAGTTGGTGATGATGGTGATGTGTCACTAGAGTCTGTTATATGAATTATTTCCAGCTCAATTTTAACTTCCGGACTTTCTACAACTCGTTGAGGATTGGGAGGAATATTCTCGATATTCTCAATATTCTCGACAACCATCACTTCATCGTCCTCTTGCTTTTGCAAATGTTGCATCTCTATCTCATCTCTGTTATTTCTACATAATATCCAAGAGGATTGTAGAGATAAACAGGTAACGAAATCGGAGATGTAGTATTTGCAAAAGAAAGAGGAGGTGTCTGTGGTGATATATCGGGAACATCGGGAAGTATCTGAATATCCTCATCTTCCACCCGAGTAGAAATGCTAGCCAGGCCGCCTGAATTAGAAAACAGGGCCTGAAAAGGCGCCTGTTAAGGGCCGGGATACGAATGTAATGGAATTTAAGTCAGGGCCTATTTTGTTAGTTCGGATGTGAGGTTATAGTAAAGTCAATTTTGTTAGTTCGAATGTGAGGTTAGTAATAGTATCTACAAATTATATAGTATTGTATATAAATTTTCAGGTTAGAATTTTATCAAGAATTTTTTATAAATATAAAATGAATAAAAAAATTGATAATGCTCAGAAGCTTAATTACTAAGAGTTCGAAGGTATCGATTGCAAAGGAAAATACAATATATAAATAGTGAAAGTTTAAAAAAACACTTAATAATATAAAAGTTTATGCAGTAGTATATTGCTTTAAATATGTGAAAAGATTTAATTTTGTATTGTATAAAAAAGTGCAAAGTTATTAATATTATATTATATTAAGATTGTTGTAATTATTTGGAAATTATATTAAACCATATATTTAATTATATTATCTATAATATTTATGTTTAATAAATATTAATGTCTTAAAATGCATTTTATTCTATTTACAAAACCTATACGCACACACACGCACACACACACACACACACACACACGCAGTACGCACGCCTAATTAACCTTATATTTATAACTTTATATTAGTATATTTTGTGGTTTTTAAGATTACAAAGCTGTTACACATGTAAGATAACGTTTTTTAACCTATTAACCTATACGGGCCATGCCCATGATCGACCCTTTACATGTGTTAGTTTTGAGATGTAAGACAACACATAAACTCGATTTCTATAGAAAAGTGAGAGAAAACAGTAAACCCAAATCCCCGTCCTGTAAAGGTTAAAAGTGATTCGATGTTTTTAGACATTAATTTTATTGAAAAAAGAAGCTTTTTTGAACCAGAAAATCCCCGTCCTCTAAAGGTTAACAATTAAAAACAAATGTAAAATAACAAATACATTCAGATTTAGTTTTTACTACTAATTCAGTGCCTTAATATCACCTGAACATACCCACAAAATAGTATTACATAAAACAGGCCTGATCTCCACCCCATTACATTTTTAAAGGTCCTTTACAGGCACCTGTTCAGGGCCTTTAATATTCGTCAGGTACCTGAACAGGGCCTACTTTTTGCCTGGAAATCATTTCTACTCGGGCAGTAGCGGAAATTCCGGAAATGGCAATTGAGCGAGGTAATTCATCTCGATATCTAAATTCTGCTCGATAAGCCTTAAAAAGTCTTCCATGTCGTCGACTGATGAACGATACCAAAATACGCTCTCATTTATATAGTCGCCGACAAGTCATAGTTGCACGCGATTGGTCAGTGAGTTTGGGTAGGGGATTGTACATTTTGATTACTAGCGGCGCGGCGGCTAGACACGGTCGAACAGGAATTGGTTGATGCGGTCGTATGTGGGATGCGTTTATCCACAGCACGTATAAATAACGACTCGCGGACTCGCGCGTATCACTTCTCGACATGAATGCCGAGAAGAAACACCGGCAACGGGGTAAGCGAGGGGGTAAACGGGTGCGTCAGATGGAGGCTTCGCGTGCGTGGTATAGTGCCAACCATCCTCCACTTCATGTAACACCAAATCCTCGATTTGTAACTCCGACTCGTCCCTTGCATCTTCGCGATTTTGCAGCTGACGAGAAATCGTCGCTGCGGCGTGAAAGCGAGGTTAAACGGGAACGATTACAATTTCGAGCGAAAAGGCGATACATGAGGTATATAGCTAAGCTATCGGAGGCTCAGGTATGTGCTACGCCGCGTCGTCAACATCGGCACTCGTCCCTTTTTTACTTCAAAGTCGGTTAGGTGTTAAACGCAAGATATTTCCATTTCGCGAAACAGCGGATGGCTGGAAACTACCACCGCAGCGCGAAAAGGAAATTGAACGCATTAAACACCGCTTACAACACCGAAGGTACACTAGGTATATTATCAAGGTACGGGAGTTCCAGGTTGCTGCAACACCGCGGCGCCGCTTTGAACACCCTGCCTTGATGTTACTTAGGTACCATCTGAGTTAAATTAAACAGCCCTTTTCAGGGCCACCATATTTTAAAAACAAACAAACAAATTATTAGTTCTCTCTCTGTTTTATTAAAAAGTAGCATACTTAGGAACAATCTTTCGTAGACGAGAGAATTACTGTGTGTTTATCACAGTATACTGCACAGTCGCTACGATATGTCATGTAGACATAATTTTGTAGCAGACGTACGGCTACCTCTCCGAGAATCGCTTCCCGAAGAGTTTGCTTCTTTGTTCGAATGGTATAAAACAGAGAAGATCTAGCAAACTCAGGAAGCATAATCTTTGTTGACGGGAGAATACTGCCTTTGTTGCAGTTGCCGCAAGATCTTTAAGGTACATGCGGCTACCTCCCTGAAAATCAGCTTCCCGAAGAGTATGCAAATTTGTTTTAAAAAAATCATGCCTACGCGCGAAAAAAAAGTGTGTGTGTGTGGTGTGTGTGTGTGTGTGTATGTGTGCAATGACGTTATATGTTCATGTAACATGAAACGCTTACGCACGCAAAATGTAAATAAAAAAATCTTCTATATAACTCTCTCATTCTTTCTCTTTCCCTAGCTCTTTCCTCGAACCATAAAAAATATATATAAACCCTATGACGTTCTGGATCATAGGGAGAGGGGATACCCCCTACCCTATGACGCTTCTGGATCACTGGGAGAGGGGATACCCCCCACCCCTATGGCGCTTCTGGATCACTGGAAAAGTGGAGGGGGTGATCCAGAAGCGCCATAGCTTATCTACTATCACTTGTTACTTGCAGTTGTTACATTATTGTGTACAGTTTTCGTAAAGAATGAAATTGAAGAAATTAGTTTTGCAACATTTTCTTATTCAACCATGGCCGCCAAATGCAAAATGTAAAGCTAAAGGAGAGATCATTGGATCTTTTATCTTAGATCTAGGCATTACAAAAGCTGATTTCAGATTCGTCTTCTGCGACCGACAAAACCCCCCTTACCAAATTTCCTTGAATCTATTAATATTTTCAAAAATCTCGCCTGCTATCTTGGATACACCATCTTATATTCAAGAATTTTCAAAAGCCGACTTCAGATTCGTAATAAGCGACCCCCCAAAAACCCCGTATACCAAATTCGGGACAAACTATTAATTTTTTCAAAATCTTGTCCGCCATCTTGGATCCGCCATCTTGGATTTAGGAATTTTCAAATAGCGACTTCAGATTTGTAATCAGCGACCCCCAAAAGCCCCAAATTTATAGCGTTAATAAAGTTGAGAAATTTTAGTTTGAGCCCTTATAATGGTTTTCCGGTCCTCTAAAGGTTAATATTCACCAGAGTGGCTAGGGATAAATCTGAGAATAAAATGAATCCAAATCAGAAATAAGAAGTATTTCCGGTTGCACTGCATACTAAGTGTGTGAATCGCAACACATAGTTAAGATTTAATTATAGCTGGTTTACCCTCTCCTGTACTATCACATAACGGATTTGGCCGGACTCGTACTCCGGAAAATCGCACCAATCGTCTTAAAAAACGACCATTCCAAAATTTCTTCCAAAAATAGTCTATCAATAACCACCGAAAAATATGTTGTCTTCTCGAGACGAGTGACTATTACGAGCACCAGAAAAACACAACACTCTTTCCGGTTAATCAAACAGTTTTATTAAGGGAGAAGAAGTTTAACCTCAAATCTCAAAATGTTGCTTTTAGGCCTTGCAATTAATTTCTGCGTTCGATATCTCAATTTCCCGCATTGCATCGAATAAGACGCTTTTGCTCGATCATTTTTGGATCAAATCAAACGTAATCTGACTCAAAAGAAAGCTATTTATACATTCTAAAACTGTATGAATTAAATTTTTTAATAAGGCTTTCCTTCCTAATACGTGCACTAAAATGCGTAATTTCTAAGAATTTTCAAAAAAAATATTAGGAATTTTGATACACAAATTAGATACATTTTATAATAAAGTCGGCATTTTTAGTGCATTTGATGACATCCACAATTCAAACGCATTGGCATCATAAGTTATATGATGTATACCCAATTCGAAGTCATCATTCGCCAAACCTGGTCATCATCGGCAAACATCATACAATTACTGTACTTGAGAATGTTGTATAAAGATAGAGAAAAGTTATTATAGGATATAAGACCCCCTCCTGGGGTACACCAAAATTTACCTCGAGCCAGTCCGACAGCCTATCAATCTCATTAACTACCGCTTGAATGCAGCCCACATGATATCGATAAAACCAACGTAATACTGTGTCAGAGCATCTCATACTGTATAATTATATAGTAATTCCTAGTTGTGGCCGATGACGAAATATTATAATATGATTCTTAGCATTTAAGCTAAGGACTAAAGTTAAATTAATTTAAAAATTGAGGTCGATGACATTGATATATATATAAAGCGGAATCTTGACATTCAAGTTAAGGATTAAGCTACATTAATCAAAACCATAAAAGTTAAGGAGGAAATGGACAAAGATTTGGATAACAAGATTATTCAAGCAGACGATAGATTCAAAAATGAAGAAAATTTTGACGAAATGGAGCGATATCTAGGGGCAAATTCGACACTCACAGAAGCGGGAGAGCTTCTTCTCAGCACCGATGTAGCAGGCAGAATTATCACATGGTCGACAGAGGGTATGCGTTCGAAAGAAGAAAAAGATAAATTATTTAAATATATACCCCGTCAAGGTAAGGTTTTACCTACCAAGGAAGGAGATGAAGAAAGAAAAATATCATTGGAAGCTCCTAAGTTAAATGAAGAAATTAAACTTATGATATCTCCCAAAATTTTAGCCAAAGATAATCATTTTCGTGATTTCCAAAACTTGGCAGGTTCTATAGCTCCTGAATCGGTCTCACTATTTGACATGATTGTATATGACAATGAAGAGGAGCTTGGGAGAAATACAATCTTAAAAAAGGTCTCAAATATAGCTATTTTGGCTTCGGAATGGTTTTCCTTACTTAATCAGTCAAGAAAGTTTTTCAATTGGAAATTTTGAGGAAAAGACTCAAAAATTATTAAAGAATGAAGAATCCACATCTTGGTTATTCGGCGACAATTTAAAGAGTTTGATTGATAATAGAACGGTCATTGAGAAAGTGACCAAAGATTTGAGGCCAAAGGGACCATCATTTAAACCTAGGGGTTGAAAATGGAAAAGCTCCTCGAAGAGAGAGGTGGATCAGGGAGTTTAAAAAACCATCTCCAAACACAGTTACTCAGTCAACAACAGATACAAGTGTTATCCTGCAAAGAAACATTATATGCAGAGTGAACCTCATCGTCAGGACAAACGATAGAAAAAGATCAGGTTTGTTTTGCTGGTCAATTGAAATTCTTTTACTCTACATGGTAGTCAATTACAAAATATATTTTTGTTCTAAATACAACTAAAGGTTATAAAATTAATTTTGAATTTAAAGCTTATCAATATGCAAAACCCACAAATTTCTTTTTTAGTAAAGAACAGGAAGATATAATTAAAGCAGAAATAATTAAATTTTTGAATTTTGAAGCCATCGGAACATGTGAATTGATAAAAGATCAATTTATTTCATCATTTTTTATCATTCCTAAATCCGATGGATCACGTAAATTTATTTTAAATCTACAAAAGTTAAATGAATTTGTTAGAAAGGATCATTTTAAGATTGAAGATGTTCGTACTGTTTTAAATTTACTAGATCACGGTGAATATATGAGTAAATTAGATTTAAAGGAGGCTTATTTATATGTTTCAATACTAAATTTCAATGACTGTACTTTAGTACCAATTCGCATGCTCAAATTCTATAAATAAAATTACAAAGATAATTAATATTAAGGACAGGAAAAACTCAATGTTACACATGAAATTTATTCAGATTCTGAAATTTTCGCACGTACTATAATGAGCTTGTACTAAAAAATATTGCTAAACAAGCGCAGGTTTATAACTTTAATGAATTTGGAATATATTTAAATTAACAACTATTTAGTAAAAAATTGTCCTTTTAAAATTTGGAGTAAACAAATATGAATCGAAATAAAATGTTGATATTAAAGATCAATATTGTGCATTACTCAGATAAGCACTTCTTATATTACTACAAAAATTAACAAAAGTAACTCAAACGAACAATATAACTATTTTAACACTCAGGACGCAAAATGAGTATTTTGCGGCGTAAAAGAGGCCGCAAATAACGCTTTCGCGACCCGGGACGAGAAAGTCACGTGATCAAATATTCTTGGCCTGCATGCTATGTAAGCTGCGTGCACCGCGTCTCCGATTGCCATATCTCCGACTCACTCCTTCTCTGTCTCTCTCTTTCTCTCTTACACGCGTATAGGTGTCGAGTGTTCGGCACAGCCGAATGGGAATCAAAACAAAAACACGGTAATTCTTGATATTTCAAACTTATTTGTCGCGCGTCGAGACACGTTTTCTTCGCGGTATTAACAGGAGAGTACTGCTTTCCTTTCAGTCTGCTTTGTTATGAGCAGCATACACACGCGTAAATCAGTTTCGTTTGAGATTTGTTTTTACATTTATTAAGTAAAATTGCTATATAATTGTTAATAACTATTTCATCAAATGGAAAGTACCAGTGAAACAGTGCAAAGGAAACTGACTTTGATGATTCGTTGCCGCCAGACATACTTCGCAAAGCAAAAGAGATCACAATGAATCTCCTTCCATGTAAATCAAAAAAAGAGTATGTGAAAGAGTATAATGCATTTAAAGAGTGGGCGTAAGAAGCAAAAAACAACATCGTTTGCAGAATCAAGTTCAAGCCTCCTACGTTGTGGTCTAAGTACTCAAAAATAGCGTCGGTGGCAAGGGCGTATGATAGTGTCGATATGACGAATTACACGAAGCTGAAAGCATTTTTGAAAGGATCAAATTCAACGCATGTTCCGAAGCAAGCAATGGTTTTCACGCCCGAGGAAATCACAAAATTTGTAACGAAGCACAAGATAATAGCTATTTAGATATGAAGGTAAGAAATATTACGATTGTTTATGGGTTTTTTATACATTTTTCGTTATTTTTTTGGCTTTGTAATTCTTTAATTTGTTTTTATTCTGATTTTGTTTTTTACAATTTTTTTACTAGTTGTTTTATTTAATTTTTTTTATCCACCGATTTATAATTAATTTTGTGGCAGGGGGGGGGGCTCCGCCTCCCCAACCCCCCGGCCGGGCCTTCGGCCCCTGCACCCACGACCAGGGGCTGCGCCCCTGGACCTGCTTCCTCCCCCCAGTCGCTCCCGCCCTGCCGACATCAATCCCATGGCTTGTTTTAACCAAAAATATGTATTGTATTGCAGGCTGTCGTTGCATTTGCAGTTTGTGGAGGTTAAGGAAGGATGACCTAGTTAATTTGAAATTCAGCTTAGTTAACGATCACGGAACGATGTATTCTGTGAAGGTTCTTGCAGGAAAAACTGTTTTAAGATCGTTTGTTATTGAAGTTATTGAATTTTATGATATCGTGAAAAGATACTTCGATAAACGTGTTCCAACAGTTCACGACAGAGTTTTTATGAATTTCAGAATGGGAAAATGCACCGTGCAGCCGATTGGGAAGAATAAAATAGCAAAAATGCCACGTGAAATTGCTGAATTTTTAAATTTGCCCAATCCCGAACTATACACTGGCCACTCATTCAGGAGAACTTCTTCAACACTCCTAGTTGACGCAGGAGCAGATCTTTTGACCTTGAAAAGACATGGAGGTTGGAAATCTGATAAAGTGGCTGAGGGTTACGTTGCAGCTTCAATGCGCAATAAGAAGCGAACATGCGGTCTTATAACCCAGGCTTTGAACCTGGCACCATCAACATCTTACGTCAACTGCTACTATTACTCCTGCGCTACGTATTGAAGTTGTAAAAATGCTAATACGTTAACTGACTTTTCGCCTATCACCGCTGCTGCAGATGAAGAAAATGTTCAAGAACCATCGACGTCTACAACTGTTTTTCCGCGGGCGCCTCAAGCGAACAATGATGAGAGTGAAATCGCAATACAACTACCACGTGAACAGGGCGGTAGTTTGGAGTCTACACATAGTCAAGAAATGTTACGAACGAGCCACCGTATAAAAAATTCAGAGTCAGAGTCAGTAGATCTTCGACCTATAAAT
The DNA here is from genome assembly GCA_026168455.1 of Theocolax elegans. Lineage (NCBI taxonomy): Eukaryota > Metazoa > Arthropoda > Insecta > Hymenoptera > Cerocephalidae > Theocolax > Theocolax elegans. The sequence goes on along the minus strand of JANSJX010000991.1, from coordinate 914 downwards.
TTTGGAGGTAATCCGAGAAATACTGACTTAATCATTCCAGATAATTTTTTTGATGAGGATGTGGATTTCAAGGCCATGAACGTTAAGTCCAACAACCGGCACAAACAAATAAAAATCCTATTTTCCAAATTCAAAACTGTAATGTCACTATTAACATAGATAATGCTAATTAATTACGTTTTTCTATATTATTAAATATGTAATAAACGATTATACTAGTCTTTAATCTTTATATGTATCTTTACATAAATGTTTAAGCACGTAATAAATTTAAAATAAAAAAATAACGACTTTGTTTAATAACATTTATAATAATATTGTATTATTTATAATAATTGTGTATCGTCCTTCGTGTTAAAAAATAGTGTATGCACCGCGGGCGAAAAATGCCGCGTCCAGGCGAGTTCTTTCGGTCACTCGCTGCGTTGTGCCTGAAAACTCGAACTCGCCGAGAACGCGTCATTTTGCGCACTTGGTGCATAAGATACTATTATATCTTCAATTGTATATTACTGTACCTGAGCCAGTACTTACTTATTTCAACAAGATAAATTGAATCTTCAAGTGCGAGATTGCAAGCAGGATTATCATTTTATAGCACACTTTCAGCTTTTTTCTCTGCTTACTCTTCTAGGTACTATAACCGAAAAAATGATTTTATTAAATTTAAATTATTTAAAAGTGCATTCATACAACCTATAAAAGGTTCCTTATCGTGTAACATAATATGTTTACCAATAAAGTTTGACAGCAAAAATTTTGATAAGTTATGTTGCAATATACAGAAAGAAAACCTATAGATTTTCTAAAATCTAGTAATAATTTTCAATTGTGCTGGATATGATGTGGCTTTACAGATTACAAGTTACAAAGGAATGTGCATGTATTGATTATATATCTAAGGAACTATCTGT
>JANSJX010000990.1:0-13159 GCA_026168455.1 Theocolax elegans | reverse complement strand
TCACTTTTTGAGGTTAGAATAACTTTTGAGCAAATAGATTCCAGTACCTAAAATTTTTTTCTGTATTCTGTAAAACATTTGCAAAGTGTACCCAAAGTTTGGTGCATTTTAAAATTTTGATCGGACCACTTCACGTGGAATACCCCATATACATATGTATATCTATGTGTAAAATATATATACTCACTCCGAAAATTTGCTATGAATTAGATTGTTATTTAGATAAGCACATTAAAATTATCTGTTTTCCAATTTCATTTGCCCTTGGAGGAAGAATACTAACCAAAATATACTATAAATTAACACGTGATTGAGTGGATGCCTGAAAAAAAAAGAATTCATGTATATTATAGTTTGTGCGTACATGTAAAAGAATTAAAAGAAATATATTGTAATTAAATATAATCTTACCTATTATTAAAATATCTTTTCAATCCTCGAATCAAGTTATGAATTATATATTTCTTAAGTATCTATGGCGATTGCACGTCGTTGGAAACTATTATAGATAGTCATTTGGCTTTCGTGCTCTCTCGTTCTTTCTCGTTCTTGCTCCGATCGGTTCCTACTCCGGCGGGGAGTATGAACTTGACTAGCGAAGGAGGGGTAACGAGAACCCGAACGACAAGGTTCAAATCACCTCACCCCCAAATTTTTTTTTTTTGTACTTATAATAAAATTATTAATTTATTTTAATTGTAAATAATAATTAAATTCAATAATGAATAATTACCTTATAATATAGTTCTAAGCTCCCCTCCAGGAGGCATACCTTAAATATAAGTTCCGATATAAATGAGTATATATATCACGGTAGCCGTGAGCGCTAAGGCGTATGCATTTGCAGTAACCGTGGGGTCTCGGGTTCAAATCCGAGAATCAAATTTTTTTTTTATGTATCTAACACTGGTTTTAAATTCGTTGAAGCATGAAGGGTTAAAGTTGATGACAGGGAGCTGATTCAAAATGCGGGTGGAGGTGATGATAATTGACCTATTTAAGGCTTCTGTGCGCGGAGGAAGATACATGAGCGATTTGGGAGGATGACGGAGGATGAGCGAGGATTTTGGGCTAGGGTATTAAGCAAGGTGAAATGATCAGCTAGATATGAGGGTGAATTGTGAGCAATGATATTAAATGCTAGGGAGCCGATGAGATATGAACGCCTGGACTCAACCGACAGCCATTTTAACCAAGTTAAACGGGGTGACGTGCTCACGTCTCGCTATGTTACCCCATACAAATCTGACGCAGGCATTCAATAATCTTTGAAGCTTGATATTTTTAGTCTGATCTACATCATTATACACTGCGCACGCATAGTCTAGATGAGGGAAAATAAGCGTTTCAACAAGACTCTTGCGAAGCTTAATCGATAATGATTTATTGTAAAAGCGGAGAGAACGCGCCTAGAGATTGACATGACCTGCTTAGACCAATCGAGGGTAGGGGTGATCAGCAACCCCAGTGATTTAACCACACTCTCGTATCCAGCAAGTCATTACCCAGTTTAACCTTCGGGGCAGTGTTCAGGTTGATACGCGAAATAAAAGCCTGACTGCCCAGGATCATTACCTTCGTCTTTTTAACATTCAGTGAGAGGCCATTTTCCAATGCCCAATTTGCGATCGCATTCGCATCGTGAGATACGCGTTGAACACTAGCGTCGAAGTCAGATGGAAAGAACGAATGGTAAACCATCATCGGCAATAACATATGATTGCTATACTTTAAAACCTTAGGTAAATCATTAATGAAAATGGAAAATAAGATCGGACCCAGAACACTGCCCTGAGGCACACCAGCATTCACCTCCAGCCAATCAGAAAACATGCCAACCTCGTCCACGACGGCCTGTTTGCGACCTACAAGGTATCTGTACAACCAGTTAAGTACCAAGTCTGTACAGCCGATGTCGCCCAGCTTACGGATGAGCTTATCGTGTGATACTGTATCAAAGGCCTTGGAGAAATCAAATAAGACTAGGATCGTAATCATTCTGGAGTCAATTGCTCTTCTAACGTCATCTAACACCCCCAGAAGAGCTGATTGAGTACTATGGCCCTTTCGAAAGCCCGCTTGCCTGTCAATTAACAAATGATTAGATTCGAGGTACTCAACCAGCTGATCATGTACTAATCTCTCCAAAACCTTTGAGATCTCACAAAGCTTGCAATAGGTCTTGTGTCTGAACACGATTCTAACCTGCTCGACTTCGCCAACGGGAACAGCACGACCTTCTTCCAGCAATCGGGGAACCATCCGGCAGAAAGCATACCATTAAAGAGTTCCGTTAATGGTAGGGTAATTTGTGGTTCCCAACAGTTTTAACATATTGACAGATATGCCATCGATGCCCGACGCTTTGGAAGAAGCTCTAGCAATAGTCCGCTGAACTTTTTTGGCCGATACAGGTAGGAAGCTGAATGAAGGAGACGTTGGAAAGTGACAAATATTAGAAATGATGGATGCGAATGAATGAATAGAGAATGGTGAAGAATGATTTGAAATAGAAGCATAGTAATTGTTGAGTTGATGAATTGTAAAGTATTTTAATGGCGAAGGATTGGACTTCATGCCCAGACCCATATTTTGAGTAGTTTCGAAAGTCTTTAAGTAAGTATCGAAATTACTAGAGTTTATAGTGTTCTTAGCTCTATTCCTCAACTGCTTATATACATGTAGTCAGAAAACAAGCCAGAATTACGAAATTGCTTAAAAGCATCATTCTTAGCCTTAATAATAGTTTTTATTCTTGAGTAACCCATGGCTTGTGCTTTGTTTTAAGTGTAACTAATTTAGATGGTGCTATGACATTAACGTTGATGAAATGGAACTACAGAGGGAGGATAACGATGATGAAAGTAGGTCGAAATGATTAGATGAAAAAGATCGTAAAGGTGTGGGCTGGTCGGGCTAGGTAAACGAAGTTGAATCTGAAAGTGCTGAAGATTGAAGTAATGAATTATGTGAATGATCCAGAAATGAAGTGAAGGTGGTAGCAAGTTGGAAGAGGTTGATCTTCTCCGAGTCCCTAACCCAGAACCTCTTGACTTGGTCCGGCGTCTTATTATCATAAGGGAGATGCTAATGGCATCATGCCCCGCCGCAAAGGGAGAATCAGATTTATTATAAACATAATCAGGCACCGGCTCACGAACCAGGAAAAGATCCAACCAGGTATGAGATGATCCCGCCGACGTCACAGCGTGGTGCGTAGGAGAGAGTGATATAGTGCGAGAGTGAGAGCGTGTAAGAATGAGAGAGAGTGAGGGATTGCGAGAGTGACAGTGAGTAAGAATGAGGGACTGTGAGAGGGAGAGAGTAATATAGTGCGAGAGTGAGAGCGAGTAAGAATGAGGGAGAGTGAGGAGTGCGAGAGTAAGAGTGAGTAAGAATAAGGGACTGTGAGAGGGAGTGAGTGATATAGTGCGAGAGTGAGAGCGAGTAAGAATGAGGGAGAGTGAGGGAGTGCGAGAGTAAGAGTGAGTAAGAATGAGGGACTGTAAGAGGGAGAGGAGTGAATATGAATGAGGGTTTGTGAGGGAGCGTGAGGGAGAGGTTGAGAGAGTGAGAGAATGAGAGAGAGAATGAGAGATAGAGAGGGAGAGAGATTGATTGATTGATGTATTTATTGGGCCAATTATGGGGTAGAAACCCCATAGGCACTAAAGCGAACTGATACATAGAGTAAAACTTTTTTAAAACTAGATAATGATATACTTGCATAACAAAAATATAAAATAAAAACCATGACAGAGTAAAGAATTAAAATAACAAATAAAATATATGTTCAATTGATTAATAGATTAATAAATTAAAACATAAAAATAATATAACAAAATAGTTAAAAAACAAAATAGTTAGTGTTGCATATCACCGCAATATAAAATAAAAAAGAATATATATAATGAATACAATGAATAAATAAAAAATACTAACAAAAATGACGTAAATGACGCAATGAATTACAGAAGAAATGACAGATGAAATAACACAGCAATGCTGATTAAACTCAGTGTTGCCATATAGAGGTATTTTTCTTTGTTCCACTCACACAGTACGACCCCATTTACATTAGATAATAGAGGACAGAAAAACCCTAAATGGTAATCCTGATTAAACTTAAACTTATATATCCAGTGATAGAGAGAATTAGAGGTAGGAGAGAGGGAGAGAGAGCGAGAGAGAGAGAGAGAGATGAGAGAGAGAGGAGAGAGAGAGAGAGAGAGAGAGAGAGAGAGAGAGAATGAGAGATCGATTGATAACTATTTTATTTGCGCCAAAAGTTGATACAACCGGATGGCTCTAATCATATAAAATAGAACATATAAAATAAAATTAGACAACTAAAGAAGAATTAATATAACCGATAATACATATGTAAAATAATAATTCACGCTAAATTAAAATTAATAATAATCTACGTCGCAAGCATTGGACATAAAATCGGATAAGTCGCTATCCATCCTCATGGAGAAATTTTTATAATACATTTTAAAATATTTACAATTAGAGCACTCTCTTATTCTAGATATAATATTATCCCACGTTTCATTGCTAAATAAATAAACGAAGATTTACACGCAAGATTCTTAACATTAGGTAGGTTAAAAACAGTATTTACTCGTTTGGATCTACGCAATTCAATGCCAACAAAAGCCAGCTTATCGAATAAATATGAGGTGTTTGGGTGGCCAACAATTTATACATAAAATACCAAGGAAATATTTCCGTCGAACATTTAATGGAAGCCAGTTTAGCTAATCATAGAAAGGCTGCAATGCTACCTCAAGTTTTAGATGAAAAATAAATCTAACAAGGGTATTACACATGCGTTGAACTTTAATATTATTAGCACAAGGAGACAACTGCCTTTGTAACGTAAAGAGAGATTGATTGATTCATTTATTGGTATTTTAGGGAAACCCCCGTATACACAGTAGTACATTATTTATAGTCGAAGTAAATAAAAGCCGGAAAATTCCATAACAAATATAAATATAAATAATGTAAAAAATGTGATAACAATAATAAAATAAAATAACAAACTATCAATATTACATAACAAAAATAAAATAAAACCGGCAAATACAGTATAAAATATAACAAGATTACAAATAAAATAAAATAAATAAGATAAAATGAAATAAAATTGAGTAAAACAAATTAAGTAAAAACAAATAGGTCGTCGTTAAGAGTAAAATCGCAGCGTAACATAAAATAAATAAATAAATATAAAATATAAACGCAAGTACAGACGCAGAAAACAATAAATAAATAAATAAGTAAATAACGGCGCACGCAAAGGTAAAAGAACACAAAGAATAAATAAATAAATAGGACATGAAAGCCGCAGTACAATATAATCGTGACTAGAACAGACTAAAGATCGGGCACAGGAGGGCACTCTAAACCCTCGTCCATTACTCTCGATTCCCACGCACGTCGATCGAGCTCAGAGAGATGTAGTGCCAGTGAGGATTTAAAGGAAGGGAAGAGGAGCGGGTCGAAGTGGTAAAGGAAGACTGTTTATAAGGCGAGAAGCTGTAATTACGTAAGAATTGTTAAAGGTTTCGGTCCTAGGAGGGAGGTAAAAGAGGGAAAGGGGTGGGTGACGAGAGGAAGTTCGGGAAGTAAAGGAAGCGTCGCGAGGGGTAAAGTGACAAGCAATATAGGATGGGGATTATGGGAGATAATATTGTAGGCACTACAGCCGATGAAGAGGGATCTCCTGAGCTCGACCGATAACCAACCAAGTTGAGGCGGTAGGGCGTTACGTGCCCCCTCCAGGGTATGCTTCCCCACACAAATCGAACGCAAGCGTTTAATAAACGTTGAAGTTTAAGGTTTTTAGTGGCGTCTAGATCGTGAAAGACCGCACAGGCGTAGTCGAAGTGCGGGAAGACACGTGACTCTATAAGATGTTTCCTATTTGCCGCGAGAGGGCACGTTTAAAGAATCTCAGAGAGTGCAAGACTCCATGAACGCGCTGCGATATCGACGCGACCTGGCGAGACCAATCCAGGGTGGGGGTAATCCAAACGCCCAGTGATTTGACCTCTAAAGCATACTCAAGGGAGCTGTCACCGATCATGATTTTAGGGGCCGAGTCTAAGTCAATGCGCGAGATAAAGTCTGACTACCCAAAATCAACACTTTAGTTTTGTTCACGTTCAAACTCAATCCGTTTGATCTCGCCCAGTTATCTACTGCATTTGCGTCTTCTGAGATTCTTTGGACTCCTAGGGCGAGATCAGCAGGAGGGAATGAGTGATAGATCTGGGTATCGTCCGCGAAAATCATGTGATTTGAGTGCTTTAAGACCCTCGGCAGGTCATTAATAAAAATAGAGAAAAGAAGTGGGCCAAGGACACTTCCCTGAGGAACCCCCCTAGATGTGTCAAGCCAGGCTGAACTAGTACCTAATTCATCCACCACTGCCTGGGAACGGCCCACGAGGTAGTGGAAAAACCAGGACATGACCGTGTCGGAACATCCCAAAGATCGCAGTTTACGCAATAAGACATCGTGTGGAACCGAATCAAACGCCTTAGAGAAGTCGAACAGGATGAGGACAGTGATCACACGCTTATCTATCGCTCTCCTGATATCATCGAGTACGCCAATTAGGGCCGTCTGGGTACTGTGCCCCGCCGAAAGCCCGCTTGTCTCTCCATGAGTAAATTATTATTATTTAAATATTCCATTAATTGCTCATACACAATTTTCTCGAGAATCTTGGAGATTTCGCAGAGCTTAGCGATGGGCCTAGTATCAGACGGCGTGATCATCCTGCTCGACTTGGCCAAAGGAAAAAGGAGAGATTTCTTCCAAGGCTCCGGAAAAGATCCAGTTTATAGGTAGGAGTTGAATAACTCAGCAAGGTGGGGTGCAATCTGAGGTGCTAAGTATTTCAGCATAGGAACAGAGACTCCATCAACGCCTATGGCCTTTGATGAAGCCTGGAGATGGTAGATAGGATCCTGTATGGAGTGATAAAAACAAAGTGGAAGGGACGTGGAGGGGTAGAAGGGAGGCAAGATACTAGAGGATGAGATAAGTGACTGAAAATGAGCAAGATCGAGGCGAGTAGGTGAGTGAGAGATGGATGCGTAGTGAGTGTTCAACTGATCTAATGAAAACATGGTAAGGGGTGACCGAGATGATTTAGTCGCTATACCCATGTTCCTGAGCTCTCTCCATAAACCCGAAGCGTCAGATGCCGCGTTGATTTTGTTGTTGTAATACGAAAACTTGCATGAGTCTATGGAGTTCTTGACTAATCTCCGAAGATCTTTATAGATCTAGTAGTCTGAGCTCAGGCCCGTGGATAAGTACCTCTTAAAAGCCAAGTTTCGAGTTTTGATTGAATGTCTAATAGATGGAGTGATCCAGGGTTTGGTGGAGTTTCGGATAGTGATGAGTCTTGCCGGTGCAAGGGAGTCGAAAGTATGGAGAATAGACGAAACGAGGTTGGGAAGGAGGTTGTTGAGGGGAGTAGGAGAGGGGGACGGTGAGAGGGCGGAGGAAAGCTGGGAAGAGAGAGTGTGGCCAGGCGAGTTAGGTGAGGCGAGAGATGTAGACGGGGAAAATGAAGCAGTATATGTGTATGAGGAGATGAAGCACGGTCAAAAGCAGCCGAGAATATCGCAGCAGCCTCCGTCAGATCAATCCGGGTAATATTGCGCGACCATACCCTCTTTGCAACAGGTGGTGGTTTAGAAAATTCGAGTTCCAAAACAATGAAGTCATGACCTGCTGCAAAGGGCACCGGAGATTTAAAGTAATTGAAGACAGGCGGAGGGTTGCGTACGATAAACAAATCAAGCCATGCATGAGATGAAGTGGTTGAGGTATGAGTATGGTGAGTAGGATCGGATTTAACTAGGAATAGGTTCAATGATTCGAGATATGATTCCAGCATGGTTGACGACCCATCTTTCTTGCACATGTTAACGTTAAAATCCCCAGTAATGACAACCTGATCACAGGTGTGCAAGAAATGAGTTACCGAATCAAAGAAATTCGATGGATAGGTCGCTGAGGGCCTCCTGTAAACACACAAAAAAGTAATGAGCTAGTTTGGCTATAGATTTGAAAAATCATATACTCTGTGGAATTGGAAAAGACAGGGTCAGAGTGAGCTACAAGCCTAACCTCAAGATTACTCCTGATGTAGGCCGCCACACCCCCCCCCCCTCCTTTCCAACACGATCCAACCTATGTAGTGTGTAGTTCGGGAGGCCCACATGTCTGAGGAGTCATACTCTGTGAGGAACGTTTCGGAGAGAGCGATGATGTCGTGATTAGAAGGTAAACTAGTGATTCTATGGATGAAAAATGGGTTTTTAATCTGTTAATATTAGCATGGAAGATGGAGAATGAAGAGTTAGTTGAAGATGATGCCTGGCCAGACAAACCCTATTTCGGAGAGGGAGGATTCGGTGACGATATCTTACCAATGTCCGCTTCAGAATGGATCGGGAAGAGTTGCCCTCCTTTGGTAATGCGCATAAAGACCATAAAATTCTTTATTAGAGGCCTCGCAAAGCCTAACTCCGTGGAGCGGCGGAGCGCTTTAGAGAATAATTCATATATCTGCTTGGGCCACAACGCACGCAAATAAATTGCCCCAGATCCGCCCGCTCCGAACAGAGAATCCGCCGAGACTCCCTTTAGAAGGCGCGCTCTCTCGAGTATAATGTCCCTAGTAGAGGGCGATGAAAATCGGACGACGATTCCTTTTTTATTATTAAGGTTGTTTGCCGTGTTGGCAGAGGTCGAAGGTCCGTCGCGAACGAGCCAAGGACGAGTCTCGATGACCTGGGACGAAATCCTGGGAAGATTGAGAGCGACGAAAATTCTCTGGAGAGTTTCCCCCTCAGTAAGAGTGAGATTTGCCGGAATACCGCGAATGAGGATCTCGCATGCGTCATTGATATGAGGTGCAGTAGTCCCCAAATTCGAGCCCCGTAAACCATTTATCTGGCCGCGAATCTCCTCATTAGCGGTTTCAAGGGCCTCCAGGCGGCCCGTCACACCGTTTAATCGCTCCTCGGTCGACGCCTCTATCATCGCAACCCGCGATCCCAACTCGCGAATCTCGCCGGCCAGCCCCTGTACCGAGGACTCAATGCGCGACACCGAATTCTCGAGTTTTTAATTCTAAGCGGCTCGCGAACTCGGCGAATAGAGAGAGAGAGAGAGAGAGAGAGAGAGGAGAGAGAGAGAGAGAGAGAGAGAGGTGAGAGAGAGAGAGAGATTGATTGATTGATTGATTGATAATTTTTATTGGGTAAAAATGGGGTTAAACCCCGTATACACTGTAGTAATTCAGTCTTAGATTATAATATAAATATAATGCTATAAATAGTGTAGCGGCGATATAAAGCAGTTTTTATGATAACAAATAACGATAATACATTAACAATAAATAAATATAACGCTCAAACATAATTTAATTTAATAATTTAACAATAACAATAAAACAATATAATAAAACAGAATAAAACAAAATAAAATAAAATAAAATAAAATAAAATAAAATATAGATAAGTAGCGCATACAGTCTCAATTTAACTTAACTCAGCTTAAGCGGAGGTCTGGGAGGATAAAATAAATTAAGGTTGAAATGAAATAAAAACCGAGTAGAAAAATGTAAAAATAAATAATATGGAACAAAACAAAGCAAAAAAAAGTAAAACGAGAGTGAAGAAAATAATACTATTGATTTAATACCATGGATCGACCCATCCCATCTCAACCTCAATCTACACCTCAGGCAAGGGAGGGCAAACTATATCCTCAGCCAACACCCTCGAATCCCAGGCCCGTCGGTCAAGCTCAGTAAGATGGGAAATTAATGACGTTTTAAAGGAAGTGAAAAGATGCGGGTTAAAGTCAGTGAAGGGTAAATGATTTATGAGGCGAGAGGCAGTGATTATGAAGGAGTTGTTAAGGGCTTCGGTTCTGGGAGGGAGATAAAAGAGGGATAAGGGTGAGTGGCGAGAGGATGATCGGGATGAGAATGAGGAATCGCGTACAGTGAAATGGCGTGCAATATAGGACGGGGAATTGTGAGAGAGGATATATAGGCGCTACAACCAATAAAGAGGGATCTCCTGAGCTCAACCGACAGCCATCCTAGCCTCAGACGGTAGGGTGTCACATGCTCGCGCCAGGGTATGTTCCCCCACACAAAGCGAGAGAGAGAGTGAGAGAGAGAGAATGAGAGAGAGTATGAGAGATAGAATCAGAGAACGAGAGGTACAGAGCGAGAGAGAGAATGAGAGAGAGAGAATGAGGGACAGAGAATGAGAGAGAGAGAGAGAGAGAGAGAGAGAGAGAGAATGAGAGAGAGTATGAGAGATAGAGACAGAGAACGAGAAGTACAGAGCGAGTAAGAATGAGAGAGAGTATGAGAGATAGAGACAGAGAACGAGAAGTACAGAGCGAGTAAGAATGAGAGAGAGTATGAGAGATAGAGACAGAGAACGAGAAGTACAGAGCGAGTAAGAATGAGGGAGAGTGAAGGAGTGCGAGAGTGAGAATGAGTAAGAATGAGAGTCTGTGTGAGGGAGAGAGAGAGAATGAGAGATAGAAAGAATGAGAGATGGAGAGAATGAGAGATGGAGAGAATGAGAGATGGAGAGAATGAGAGATGGAGAGAATGAGAGATGGAGAGAATGAGAGATGGAGAGAATGAGAGATAGAGAGAATGAGAGATAGAGAGAAAACGAAAGTTAGAGTAATGGAGTGCGAGAGTAAGAGCTAGGTCCCGGTTCAAATCCGGGCTGAAGCTGTTTTAATTAAAATTTCGAAAATGTCTGAAGAGTTGAATTTTATGTTTCATACAAGAAATTATAAGAATATTGCATTTTTCAAGGTTTTCTCGGTGACCTGTTGTTATAGTAACTTGAAGCTTTGTAAATGATAGATAATTACATAACGGAGGGCAGCTAACTCCTGTTTTTGCGTAAATTTGTTTTTATTAATTGTTTTAAGTAATTAGTTGTTTTTTTTGTCTGCTATTTTCTGGTGCGAAATTTGTATTTGTAATTGAGTATGGATACCCACTTAAACAAGTTATCAATCGACATAAGAAGGTTTAAAACGTGTAATGAACGAAAAATTGCTGAAATGAGTTTTTTTGGTATGACATCTTACCTGGGATATGATCTGAGATCTCCAGTGAGATTTTTTAATGGGGATATATATATATATATATATATATATATATATACATTTCTAAATAGGGGGTTATGGAGCCTCATGTGTTAAATCCCAATAACCCTATCCCTTTCCCACTCATTGTTAATATGGCAGGTTATGGAGCCGGGCTTCCATAATCTTTTCTGTCTCTTTTATCGTACTAAAGTACGTATCTGCCCTCTCTGTCATGGGCGTCATAAACCCCGATATTTAAAATTATAAGTAAACAATATATCAAAAATTGTAAAAACAAATCGTTATTTCTATTTGAACTTCTAATATTTGTCATCCTAGTACATGTGATATTTTAAATTCTTATTGGAATGTATTGTAACGTTTGCAGAAGGCAACGTCGGGGTTTTTATTATTATTTTTACCCGGGAGTTAAAGTTAATAATTATTGTTAACGATACCGAGCGGCTAGTATCGTTAACTTGTGGGTTCTTGCCTGGTTTAACTATTAAAATAGACCCCTTCTATATGTATTAAAGAAAACTCTTCTATTTATTTCTATTAACTCTACGTTTTTACTAATAATAAGTGACAATAAAAAAAAAAAGGGTAATTATGGGGCCGAGACGCGAAAATGTTTAGTTAAAAATATGTCGTGTGACGGGGCTAATTGTTTTGCCGAACAGCGGCGAAACGTGGAAATTCTAAAGTTGGTTTCGTCTATCTTATTCTCAAATTGCAGAGCGACTGCGATTCGAATAATAAGATAGATATGGCTTATTCGATCGCTTCGTTTTGAATGTGTGACCGCGCAGCGGACTCAAATTCAACGAAGAGACGTCGAGCGGAGCGATTGGAGTGGGAGGAAGATTCGCTGGGCGGCAGCGTCTCTATGAGGAATTCTCTTATGATTTTTATGCAGAACAGCAGCGCAAAAATCGAGAACGGGCAAGGAAGAGAGTGGTGAAAGAGGGAACCTAAGAGCCACGCAACTCTGTACATACAATGATAAATATATATATGTAATATAAAATTATAAATACGTAAACATGTATATATAAATATATATACATTTACGTATATGCAATGTGGTGTATTTAAAATAAAAAAAAAACAAAGAGATTGAGAAAGGTATAGACAGGGGAATAGAGGGAAAAGAGAGAGAGAGAGAGAGAATGTAATAAGTGTGGTCACGCAAAGTCGGATTCGCTGAACTGCAGCGGTTCCTATTACGTTTTATTAGACTTCAACTTTGCTGAACGGCAGCGAAGTTAAAGTGCAGAACCCCGCTGAACGGCAGCGAAGTTTTAGTACAAGGACCCGCTGAACGGCAGCGAGGTTGAAGTGCAGAACTCTGCTGTGCGGCAGCGTAGTCCCTGCACCTCACTTCCAACGGTTGATGCAGAGCGGCTGCGCCTCCCGTCGAAATTATGCACCTTGACTGTAGGTGTAAATATATATATGTATATATTTATGTGTGTGTGTGTGTGTGGTACGAAAAGAAAATGCCAGGAGGGGCTTATTTAATTTTCCTTTCCTTTCTTGTATACGAATCCGGCTATGACCGGATATTTATGTATAACAAGAAGTCTCAGGATGAACCAGGAAGGGTTTATCCTATTGTAACTTAAATTTATCCGGTTCGCTGGTTCTGCGCTAGGCTAGGCCAGGAACAGAGCGAGAGTAAGAGAGAGAGAGGTCCGAGCGTCGCACTGGCCCTAGGGAGTACGATCGGCGGTGAGCGAGAAAGAGAGAGAAAGAGAGAGAGAGAAAGAGATGCGTGACAATAACAATAGAAGGTGCTGAACGACAGCACTCTCCTATTTGTCTGAAAATAGACAAGGAAAACACAGAAAGGAGGACTCAAAAGGTAATGCTGACGGCAGCGCTACTCAATTGGGATGCTCTGTTAGACAATGTTATATATGTATGTATATAATACTCGTCAAAACCGAGATTTGCTGAACAGCAGCGATCCGGCTTTTCTGCGTTA